>SRQA01000289.1:0-26929 GCA_018360365.1 Claviceps citrina | reverse complement strand
CCCCCCCCCCCCCCAGTATAGATAGATCCGCCCACGTCACATCATATTTAGATTTCTTGATACATATACCCCCGCACATATCATCAACTGCTTTTTTACAAAAAAAAAAAAAAATGTCATTCTCTGCATGTATCTCATGTTCTTCCAAAACAAAGGCCTCGTTACAAGGGGCGCCTCCCCTCCGCGTCAACACAGCAGCACAATCAAGCCAAGCGTCTTCAATCATCATATGCTACGTCGGTAGGTGCTCAAACGCCGAATTTCATGCAACCCCCTCCCTTCCTTCTCCCCTCCTCCCTTGCATGCATCATCCTTGCAAACCCGTTTCTCGTGTCCCCCTCCCACGTGCCCAAAGCTGAACAAAGCAAAAAGCTCACCACCCATGGCGGAACATGGTCCTTTGACCCAACCCCCATGTACTTGGGATAAAAGAAAGAACAAAAGAAAAAAAAAAAGAAAAGGAAAGAAATAAAGAAAGAAAGAGAGGAGGAAAAAAGAAAGACAATACACAACTCAACATAACATGAGACATGCAGCGTAGCTCCCTTGATGCAAACTTGTCAAGACGTCCATACACATCCAACCTTTGGGTTTTCCCGTTTCCTTCTCCAAACATAAGAGGTATCTGACACACTAGACAATAGGGTTCCTCATTTTCCATTATACTTTTTTCATGTCATGCAATGAATAGTTCTATTTTTCGTGCACAAACATCATCGGAGATCTTTCTTCTTCATTTTTTGGATTTTTTTTTTGTTAGGTTCTTGTTGTTTTTGGCAAAAGCCCCCCCGTTGTGGCTTATTTGCTGACATCATCCTTGCTGTTGCCGTGGTGTTTCGTGTCAAAAGGATATCATAGTGTCAAGCTCATCATGAGGCGACTGTCTCGCATGTACCGTTCTGGGTACAGCTCACTCCTCCTCGTCCTCTTCAATCGGTGCGGGCGTGCGGCGCTCAGTGCGACGTTTGGGCCGTCGGTGTCGCGAGCTGCTGATATTACTCGCCGAGTCGTCGGGCATAATGTCAATGTCGTCCAGGCCCCAGTCGTCGTCGCTCGCCGGTTCCGCATCGCTTCCAGCAGCCCATGCTGGCCTTTCGTATCCAGATTTCTGCGAGTTGCCGGACCCGGGCGCAGGAAGGACATCAATACGTCGGCGAGTTTGAAGGTTCTGCATCAAGCCGGCACCGCGTTGTCGCAGGGCTGTCCGAACCATTTCCGCCTTTTGATGTAGTTTCTCAAATGCGTCTTCCAGGCTTTCCATGCCTGCATAAATCTCTCGTTCTATCTCGGCGATGGCTGCCATCTCCATTTCCTCATCATTGGAGACGGGCTGTCGAATTCCCCCCTGTGTCCCCGATGACGCGAGGCTGATAAATGAAGCTGGCGTGGTGCCTCGCGAGTAGGGCGTGAATGGCGTGGGATTCCGTGAGCTCATGGCCGAGGTTCCTCTGAGAAAGGGGCTCGCCAATGTAGTCCGGTGGCCGGAAGGAGTTTCACCGCGCGGTTCCAGCCCCGACATGGTGTCGTCCACGTCAGCTCCAGACCAAAGGAAGCCGTCGAAACGACCAGAGGTCAGAATCTCCCATTCGGAGCTGTTGATGTTGGATATCGTGACGAGGAGATCATGAGTATGCGGGTTCTTCACCAGGTAACTGGCACACTCGGCATCTCGGGGTACTTGCTGCAAGCGGTAGAGACGCTGGAGCGAAAGACCCGACTTGATGATGAAGTCAACACGTGGGCGATGCACGGGTGTTGGGCTTCGTGCCGCAGACTTGACGTCTCTGGATCCAGCAAGGAGCGCGTTGAAGAACGGACGGTCTTCGGCCTCCATGTTTGTCAGGATGGCAAACGAAAGCGTTTCGTCGTCGACATCTTGCGGTGGAGGCACTGGGTTCTCGCCAGTGTTGTTGAGCCACTTGTCGACAGCGGACCTCACTTTTTTCGACTGGCGTAGGTAGTGTTCGCGGAATTCTTCAGCAATGTCGGGATCCATGTTGACGGGTGACGCAGGACGAGGTGGAACTTCGGCCGACACCGCGGCAGCTTTCGAACCGATCTCGGCCAAGTCGAACGGCGGCCACGATGGGAGCTCAATTCGTCCGCTGACCCATTCGAGAACATCTCCCCATGTCAACCCCTTGTGAATCTCGTGAGACTGATCACACATGACACATGAGCAGCCATGGGGTGGGAGGTCCCGGGAAAAGACATTTTCGAGACGATCCAGAAGACGTCGCGCTACTGACCGGTGGCCCGTTGCCACCGCGATAGATCCTTGCTTGTTCAGAACACTAGAGTATTGGTCGAGCAGGTTGAAGAAGGGCGAGAATAGTGTATCTGCGCCGGCCAAGGAGGAGTTCAAGGGACGAGATCCGTTCTGCAGAGGAAGAACTGATAGAAAATTTCGTGGGACGGGATATGGAAGACCGCCATTCTGAAGGAGATAGTCGACTCGCGGTACGTCGTGGATATCAACTGCTGGTGGGGGAGGCGGAGGAGGCGGCGGCGGCGGCGGCGGCGGATTGTCTGCCATGGATGCCGGCGTTGCTGTTTTGGAAGGCAAGACGGACTCGTTGTCTCCCAGATCCGACACAGGTCTGTCTTTGCCTCCTTCATAAATGTGCGGTGGGAACCTTGCAGTCTGTGTCGGTGTTTGTGGAGATGAGTCCTGGGCACTTGACGGGGAAGAACCACGATCCCGCAGGTCCAACCTCTGGCCCAACCTCTTTGAGCTGCTTCGAGCCGAGTCTGAGCGCTTGACCGAATGCCGCGACGAGCTGGATCTCACGGAGCCCGATGAGCGAAGTTTATCATGGGACTTGTGGTCATGCGTTTTGATATAGGTTGCTTGACTTGACGAGGCGGATCTCTTGCTCATTTTCGACCTATCATCATGGAGGGATACCGATCGAGAAAGTCTCGATGCCGACACTGAAGATTTAGCTCGGCCGTTTCCAGGATCTTTGTGCTCGTCCGAGCCTCGTTTCTTGTCGGCGGACAAGTCCGTCTCAGGAGGAGTAGGTGGTCGATCGCTCTTTTTCGACGGGGATGAAGTCCGAGGCAAATCCGCAGGTTTGGACCTCTGCTCTTCACCACCACCATCCGTAGGCTCCGGGGTCAGCACAGTAGACTGCCGCCGACTGCCCAGGTCCTCGCGGCTGGCCACCGCCTCTTTACTGTGGGCTTTACTGAAGGTCGGGTACGGTAAAGACACGCGCGAATTTTCCAACGAGATCTTGGACATGTTTGCCGTCAAGTCGCTCGCGGAGCCGTGCTTGTCCCTCGAATCGTCTTTATCCTTGTGCGTGTCCCGCGCCTTATGCCTGTCCCTTTCCTTGTCGCCGTCTCTGTCCTTGTCTCTCTTCCGATGATGACGCCTAGTGGAAGCTTCACTGCTCTCGACACCAAGCTTGCTGCGAGACGAGGTCTTGGACGATCTGTGGCGGTGCTCGCGGTCCCGGTCTCTCTCCCTGTCTTTGTCCCTGTGTCGTTCTCTGTCTTTGTCCCTTTCTTTCTCCGGTTTTCTTTCCAGCTTGGATCGTCGTTGCTTGTCAAGCGGCGCCTCGTCGGCGAGAGAATCGACGTCACCATCACGCTCCTTTGAAGGCATGGTAGATCATCAGGCCAGGCCGGGCCGGTCCAGAGGCGGGGGTGTAGTCGACGAAAAGGGCAGAAAAGATGTCTTCAAGTGACCAACCGCAATCTAAAGGCTGGGCCAGTTGTCGAGGAGGAAGAAAGAACCAAGTCGGACGGTTTTTCGTCGGTTTCAAGGGACGGATGACTTGACGAATAAATCGATGGCTGGGCTGGGCTGGGCTGGGCTGGACTGGGCTGGGCTGGGCAAAAGCTAGGTTGGGTGCGGGTGCGGCGCGGTGCGGTGAGTATGAAGTCGACGCAAGATTGCGGGGCCGATGCCGAGCAGGTGTAGAGAGAGGGGCAGCGTATTATAACACCGGGCGGAGAAGGAATACCAAAGAAAGAAAAAAGGGGAGATGGAACAGACGAAAGAACCAGTCCAAACAATAAAGAAAGGAGTGTCGAAGAAGAAAGGCGGCACTGCCGTTGCGGAAACAGAAGGCCATGCGAGTTTGTTCGACTGGTGGTGGGCAGGACATGCAAAGTCGAAGTTGCACGGCGGCAGAAGCGTCCTCTACTGACGCTGACCAGTGACAACTGACGGCAGATATGTACTGTCCCTGGGGCTGTACTAGGTACACGATGGTGGGCAGCAGATGGCAGCAAACCGCTCGTCCCGAGTGTGGCATGCTGGTGCGCTGGTGCCGGCGATGGCGATGGCGATGGCGATGGCGATGCGAGCGGGCCCAAAGAGACAAAGACGATGGATGGGCTGGCCGACACTGGCAGCTGGCAGCTGGCAGCTGGCACTAGCAGCTGGCACTAGCAGCCACTGAGCCAGCCGGTCGCGCACTTGCACTCTCCAAAGTTTCAGCGGTTGATTTGGCCCATTCCCCCCACCCATGATCAGTGATTGGGCTCATGCACATTGCACATTGCACATTGCACATTGCACGCGCCCACCAACCCAACACTGAACAGCACTTCCCTGGCCCAGAGCATGGCGGCCCGACCAGCGCACCAGACCCTCCCCTCGCCTTGCTCCCATCGGACCGCCATCAAACATCAAACGAACCGACCGACCGACGATGATGATGACGCACGCCACCTCGTTTCTCTCCCTCTTTATGTCCTCAAACTGAGGTCTGTACATGAGTTGAATCATAGGCATGGCAAAAACAGAGGGGCAAGAAGATCAGCAAAAAAAAAAAAAAAAAAAAAAGAAAAAAAAGAAAAAAAAAAATCCCCGCCTGAAAGTGGGATACGATATAGATGTAGAGAGCGCGAGAAAGAATAGTACAGTACTAGGTAGTCTATGGTCATTGGTGCATGCCCCGTGCGGACGCCGGACATGCACCCGTGCAGACTGAACCAGAAGTGACAGACAGACATCAGACATCAGACATCAGACATCACAGACAGTCAGTCAGACAGACAGACAGGCGTGGCAGGCCAATCCCCGTCCAATTGGCAATCACTGAGCTGGACTCACCCACACTAGCATCCAGTTTTGGCGAGGTGATGGTGATGACTGCCAGGATGGATGATGCAGCTGTCAGGGTTCTGAAAGTACCTAGTTGCACGCGCCGGACCCAGTCGCCTCATTCGCCAATCGCGGGCCAACTAGTCCAATGCAACCTCACGTCCTTTATGTCGTCGGGACCTCCTTTTTTTTTTTTTAGGGGGGGGGGGATCGTGGCCGAACAGGACCACTCAACGCCAATCAATCCTGTTCAAGTGTCTTCATTCGTATTTCTTTGTACCGAGAAAAAAAAGACAACAGAAAGGAGCAAGACTCTATTTGTAGGAGTCTACATCTACTTGGCGAGCCCATCGTCTCTCTCCACCCCAACAGCACCGGCCGACATCTTTCACAACATGTCCTTTCCGCTCAATCCATCGCATTCTCATACAAGACGTGTGTTACATATCTAAACGCCAGGTCAAATGTCGTGTTTCGATCCCTCTTTCTTTCCCAATCCTCTTCAAGGCCTCGTTCGTGAAGGCTGCGAACTAATGACTACCTCGAACGAATGCCATCTGCTACAATCTCAACTTTCATCGTCCTGTAGCTGAGAGCCAGCAAGCAGCACTACACGCGGTCCAGCAAGCCACGGCTCTCCAACAACAGGATGATTTCGTGCACGATGGAGCGGACATTCTGCCTCGACAGATCAACAGTCAGATCTGGCCTGGAAGGAGTCTCGTAGGGGTCATCGACGCCGGTGAAGCCCTTGATCTCGCCGTTGCGAGCACGCTGGTAGATGCCGCGACGGTCCGTCTTCTCGCAGTACTCGAGCGGCGTGGCAACGTGGACGAGGAAGAAGGGGCCTGACTTCTCGACCAGCTCACGCGCCTGCGTGCGGGCCTGCTCAAAGGGAGCAATGGGGGCGGCAATGACGGCGGCACCAGCCTTGGTCAGCTCGGACGCGACAAAGGCGATGCGGCCAATGTTGAGGTCGCGGTCCTGTCGGCTGAAGCCGAGCTCTCTAGACAGCTCGGACCGGACCGTGTCGCCGAGGAGCATGGAGACGGGACGGCCGCCACCCTGGTTCAACGTGGTCTGCAGAGCGCGCGCAACTTGGTCTTTTCCGCTGTTGTTGTAGCCCGTCAGGAAGACTGTGAAACCCTTTTCTCTGGGCAGAGGGTTCTGTTCGCGCAGAACCTCGACCACCTCAGGGTACGAGAACCATTCGGGGATCTCCTTGCCAGTCTTGAGTCTGCTGCGCAGCTCAGTGCCCGAGATGTTCATGGTGCGCGTGCCCTCGGGGATTTCGTTGGCAGGCATGTACTCGTCCTTATCGGGGATGTAGATCATTTCCTGGAACTCAACCATCTTGATGCCAAGCTCGTCTTGGTATTTCTGGACCAGGATCTGAGCGTCATAAGGGCCATAGTGGTCCTTGCCGTTCTTGTTCTTGCCGGGGCCGGCGTGGTCACGGCCGACAATGAAGTGCGTCGCACCGTGGTTCTTCCGGATGATGGCGTGCCAGAGCGCCTCGCGAGGGCCGCCCATGCGCATGGCCAGCGGAAGAAGAGCCAGGGCTGCCATGCCGTTGGGGTAACGGGGCAGCAAGGCCTTGTACACGCGCACGCGGGTGAAATGATCAATGTCGCCGGGCTTGGTCATTCCCACGACGGGGTGGATGAGCACGTTGGCCTGCTGGGAGCGGGCAGCACGAACCGTCAACTCACGGTGGGCGCGGTGCATGGGGTTTCGGGTCTGGAAAGCAACCACCTTTTGCCAGCCGAGCTTGTTGAAGTGCGATCGAAGCTCTGCGGGTGTGACTGTTGCATTCGCATGCGCATGTCAGCTTTTTTCTTTTCTTTTCTTTTCTTTTCTTTTCTTCTTTCGCGTCGAGCAACATGCGCAGTGTGTTTTCACATCAACTTACAGCGGAGGTCGAGAAAATCGTAGTGTTCCAGCCTGTTGACGGCTTCAAGCTTGCCGCCGACATAAAACTCCTTGGCAACGCCGAACAAGTGCTTGACGCCAGGGTGTGTGTCATCATCGCTGCCGAAAACCTCCTTGGCCTCCTTGACTCTGGGGAAGACAACCATGTTAGTTTTCATAGGGCTTGCAACGAGGAAGTCGAAACACGGAGGCGTACTTGTCTGGTTTGTAAACATCGTCCACGGTCAGAATCGCCAGATTGCGGTCATCTCTCGAGTCGCGGAGTGTCAACTTGGCGCCAGTCTTGATGCCCAGAGTTTCAATTTGCTGCTGGTCGACATCAAGGGTGATTGGCATGCTGAACAAGGCACCATCCGTAAGACGGTTGTTCTCCACGACGCTGCACGTCCAATTGTCAGCCATCTCTCTCGATTTTGTTTCCAGGGACAGAAAAGTAGCGCAAAACGGGGAGTCTTACCCATTGTAGTCTTTTTGGTTCATGAACCCTGTGCAGCGCCACTGTCATCAGCTTCATGAGACATTCTATTCGGCATCTCGTCACCCGCATGGCTGGCCACAACAGCCCGTGCGAGCTAGTCGCCCGATGCCTATCGCCATAGCAAGCATACCTTCGAGAGGAGAGAAGCCGCCATTGAGAATCAGCTCGAGATCGCAAAGATGCCTATCAGTCAAGACAATGGCAGGGTATTTCTCAGCTTCCTCGCTCAACTCGACGTGGCGGGGCAGATCACGAGCAAAGAGGTCCTTGAGGACACCGCCGTTCGGAGAATTGGCCATGACGTGATGTGTCGTGTTGTGATGTGATGAGAAGTACAAAAATGCGCGCAATGGAATGAGCAGCCCAACACGTTTTCACCTGGAGAAAAAAATCACGATATTTCATGAAAAAAGAAAAGGAAAGGAAGATGGGTGCGATGAGAGAATGATAAAGAAAGAAGAGAGGTAAGAAGGATTTTGTGCAGTCGCAAGCTCGGCACAAGTTGCGAGGCCTTTCGAAGTGAGTATTTCCAACCCAGAGCCGGCGCAGTCGTTGTACCTGGGCGGTTGGGCCCACCTTGATGATCACGCAATGGTGGGGAATGGAGTGCTAACTTTAAAGATGGCACATTCGACCTGCGGGACCAGGGATTTGGAAATCGAAATCTGTTGCATGTGACATGATTCTGGGTCCCTGAGATGGGCGCGGTCGGCCGACCGAGTCCCGTCTTCCGCCCGGCCGACGTGAGCAGAAAACGGGTTTTCCGTGAACAATAAGAACGTAGGTAGGTACCTAGCCGGTAGGTAGTCCAGCACAGAAGGTGGTTCTAGCAAGAAGCTCATTTTCATAGTCATTCCACAGCCGTGATGTCCTGAATGTCGGATCATCGGCCATCAGGGTCTCTGGCTCGACCACCACCCAGACTTGAACGTTCCCATTTCGCGTGAGCAGAAGATGGAGTAGGCAGTATGTATCTGCCATGATACAGTCCAACAGCACATTCGCACCAACTGCATCGAGAATATTGACACGAAACACAGGTTGACGGGCATCCAAAGAGCTCGCCGGAAAGATGTCGTCGGGTATTTTCGTGCTGCTGCGTGCTGCTGCGTGCTGCTGCGTGCTGCTGCGTGCTGCTGCGCATTCTCTCGTCTGGACTCTGGCGAAACGAGGTGCATGTGGCAGGGCCAATTGAATTGCATTCGCCAGGTCGGACTGAGGACACGATTTGATGACGGGCCGAGAACCCTGATTCCGCACCCGCATCATGGTGTGGTGCTTCGTGGTGCTTCGTGGTGCTTCGTGGTGCGGTGTGGCAGGAGGCAAAGGTTGCAAAGTTGCTGTGCTGCGTGGCGTGGCGTGCTGACTTGCTGTCTCACTTGCTGACTGGACGTGTGGCCGCCGCCGCCGGCATGTGCAGCATCCGAGCCGCCGTGCCATGCCAGCGAGCTACAATTACTGTAGTTACAACACCCTACTGTAGGTACATAGCTAGTACATAGCTAGCTCCTTCCCGGACTGTCGTCTTCCTCTCAACACGCCTCGCATCTTCGTGTCCAGTGTAATTGCACCTTGGCTGTGACAAGACGCTCGCCATCCTCTCCATATTCTTCTCTTCCGTCGACCCGCCGCCGAAGACGACTACGCCGAGTTGCTGGTCGAACCCGTCGAACCCGTCGAACCCGTCGAACCCGTCGAACCCGTCGAACCGGCCGCCAAGATAGCTTCCGGAACACGCGGGACACCTTTTGCCTGGCCACTTTTATGCTTTTCGCCTCATCATTTGTGTCTTCCACTGTCCGCTGCCGATCACCTCCGTCTTCCTAATCGACGAAGCCATTTCGGATGACCCTCATAACCCCCAGAATCGGCAGCTGGCGGGAACCCCTACTCTGAAACCAGACTGTCGGGATCGGGATCTTGAGGCCCGAGGCGTCGCCCTCAACAACATATTTGCCTTGACTGGCTGGACCATCGTCATCGACACATAGAAATACATGCGATATGCTGTCGCTTGTTCGGTGCCCACTCTGGGCTCTTTTATCGGCCCTAGCCCTCACGTCAAGCTTGCTGCCAGCAGCTGAGGCACGCGAGACGGTCTCTCCTGACGGTTTGGATGTCGGTCGATATCCGGCTTTGTATACAGGTGACTTCGATGATTGTCTCGGGGGAGAGTCCTTGTTCAACGTCACGAGATTCGATGCCGCATATTACGCAGACAACCTTACGGTATTATTCCACCTCGATGGCACCACCAATATTCGAAAAGAGAACCTGATATGTAGGCATACGCCATACCACTCCGTGGTCTTCATATTTCTTCTTCTTGCCAGGCCAGCGCTAATCATGTCGCGAGACAAATAGTACACTTAACAGTGGAAGCCTATGGCGAGAACAGATTCAACATGACCTACGATCCGTGCAAAGCCGACATACACAGCATGTGTCCTTTGGCCGCCAGCGTTCCAATCACCGCCTTCGCCGCCATTCCCATTTCCCCGAACGATGTGAACGGTATGCCATCCATTGCTCTTGGTCTTCCTGATCTTGAGGGCTTGGCACGCATGCAGATCTTTGCCAACTCGACCCAGACTCAAATTGGTTGTTTCCAGGCCTCCATGACGAACGGCAATTCGTTTTCACATCCCGAGGCTGTGGGGTCTTTGGTTGGTGTCATGGTTTTCATCGCGGTCCTCTCATCCTTTGCCACGGCCATGTATGGCTTGAGTATCCCTCACATGCGAGCCCATTACGCTCACTCATTCTCTGTCCTGGTTATTTTCGAGACATTCCAATCCATGTTCTTCTCGGGCGCTCTGTCGGTCAACTGGCCCAGCGTTCTTCCTGCCTGGTGGAGTAATTTTGCCTGGACAGCTGGCATGTTTGCGTCCCACGACATGATTCGTTCTGTCAGCTCCTTTACTGGGAACAACGTCAACATCAGTCAAGTGGGAGGTGCTGGTTCGGTCCAAATTAATAATGGCGGTGGGCTGTCACGGCAAATTTACGGGCGATCGATGGCCTTCAGTTCCATGCCCCCTCAGCATGATGGCACGTCTCTGGACTCGCTTGCTCGCCGCGCCGCATACGATGCCAGCAATCCCCGTGATTACAGCTGGGGCGGTCACCCCAGAACTCCCGGTATGCCAATCCCCGGCACGTGGCCCGGATTTGCTGGAACGCTGTCCCTGGTCGGCATCCCACCTGCGGAGGCGTTTACAGTCTACCTCATTTGGCTTGTGGTATTGCTGGCTGCTGTTGCACTGTCCGTAGTGGCTTTGAAGCTCATGCTGGACTTGCTGTCCAAGATGAAATGGCTCAAATCGGACGGATTCGACTACTTCCGCGCACATGTATGGGGTTACACGTTTGCGGCTCTTTTGAGGACCTTGTTCATTGCCTTCTTCTCCGCAATGACTCTTGCCATGTACCAGTTCACACTGAGGGGTGCGGCTGGACCTACAGCCGTAGCCGTCATCATCTGGCTGGGATTCTTTGCCGGGCTTGGCGGCATCGTGGCCTACGCATGCTACTTCCGACTTCGCCATGGAAAGTATGAGGCGAGGCCCGACACTCTGCGCTTCGAGCGGGGAAAGGTTCTTGGAACGGTGCCCTTTATCGCCACCACGAGACAGAGCAAGATCGGGGACGAAGAACCGAGCCAAAAGCCTTATCTGTTCGGCACGATGCCCTTTGTCAAGGTCCAGTACGTTGACGAAGATGCCAATCGAGCCACAGTCCATGTGGATGAAGGCTATGTCAAGAGATTCGGCTGGCTGTCGGCGCGTTATCGACGTACCCGATGGTGGTTCTTTGCCGTCTACCTTGGCTACCAATTCATCCGAGCATGTTTCGTTGGTGGTGGAGCCCGAACGCCTCTGGCCCAGGTATTTGGACTGTTCATCTTCGACATGATTGCACTCGTGGCTATCATGAAGCTCAAACCCTTTGAGAGCAGCCGCAACACGGCAGTGGCGGTGTGGATGCTGTCCATCTCCAAGATTGTCACCACTGGCCTGTCCATTGCTTTCTTGCCTGCATTTGGCGTCGGTCGAATCGCGGCCACCGTGATTGGCATCTTCATCATCGTCGTCCAGGGGTTTGTTGGCATTGCGGTTTTGATTCTGATTGTGCTTGGAGTTTTCTCCACAGCCATGTCTCTGTCAAGGAATCGTGAAGATTTCGCCCAAATTCTCGATCCAGTCCGCATTCGTTTCTTGGAACACTGTAAGGCTTGTGCCGAAGACTTTCCGCCAAGACCAACAACATCCAACAAGGACGACGAGAATGTCGCGGTAGGAGAGACAAAGGAGCCTGCTTTCCAAGTCGGAGACGTACGGCGCGCCCCCAAGATTGAGGACGAAGAGCTTGACCGGTTCCCCGACCTTGAGATACCAATCACGTCGACTCCGGGCCCCGTTATCATGGGCGGACGTCGAAGCCGAGCTGACAGCGCCAGCTCACGGTTCTCCGTCAGCAGTCTGCCTCGAACCACGCGAGTGCATCGAGCGTCTTGGAGCTCCAAGGACATTCCGCTATGGGACTCGGAAATGAATAGAGGAGATCAGCAACGGCTTGGCCACTCCAGGAACGGGTCCTTGCGGATATCGAGCTACCATGCCGAATCGCATGGAGCCAGCACGCCAGCCCGAAGGCCGATGACACCGCAACAGGAGCTGCTGGAAGATGCTGGCAACAATCACAAGGCTCACGAATGCACCGAGGAGGGTCATGTGGACAATGAGAAGAACGGCGCCACAGATGAGGAGAAGGACCGCGCAGCCGCCACCGCTGGCTCCTCCGTTGCAGAAGGGGCTGCGGAGACGACTGGGAAGAAGAATTCCGAGACGGAAGGCAAAGCTGATTCGTGATGACCTGTTGGACCGAAGGAGCATAGAATACGAAGCTGTTTAATTCACGTGATTCTCCAAAACGAACAAAAGAAAGAAAAAAGGCGCATACGGGATGATTTTGGGATGCAAGGGACGGGATCGTCATACATGCGCCGGCGTTGTGAGGTTTCTATATTTCGAGTACAAGGTTGATGGCTGATGATTGCTTTGGCGAGTTTTATATACATAGAACGGCATAGCATTTTTTTTTTTCTTTTTCTATTTTTCATGTCTTACTTTTTTCTTCATTATTTTTTCTAGGTTGTATCTTTGACAAGAAGCGCCTCGAGGTACGCATCTTTGAGAATAGATGCCCTAATAATGACTGGTTTTGCGCATTGCCGTGTGATGTCAGGATTTGGTGGGTTTTTTTTTTTTTTTTGTTTTGTGGTCACCTCGATGCACCTCTGAGTGCACTCCGAATGCACCTCTGGGAGAAGCCGAGTCACGCACGGGTTTGATGAGATTCTGGACAGGGGCAAGCGTAGGTATGTATGTATGTACCTAGTATACATGTCTTTCTTTACCCAGTTGCTTTGCCGCCTTGGAAACCAGCCCCGCATGTTGAGATTTGGACCCCTTCCTTGGGCCCCCCTTCCTCTGCAGCACATGGTGACGGTCGTGACGGTGGCCTGGGCGGGCAGCAGAGCTCAGCTCCGAGTTTGCGTTGGCGGGAGGGCAGCAGCAATCAGCAATTTGGTTTGCTTTTCTTGTGCTGGCGGCCCGTTTGGGTTTGGGGGATGCTGTGACACCACGGGGGGTGCGGCTTGGTGATCATGTAGGAGGCGGAGGCGGATGATGTGGCCATTTGGGGGGGTGACGTCTTTTTCCGGGGGCTTGTGTAGGTAGGTATTGGATTTTGGGTCTCTGTTGAGTGCTTCTGAGGTGTTGGCATCGTGGGATCGATGACGCTGACGCTTATGGGATGGATAGTGGCACAAAAGATGAGAGACGCTCAGGGGGGACAGGCCGTCTTCCACCGGGCACTGGCAGCACAGAGCAGGGCTTTGGACTTTTGCAGTCTGGACCTGGACTGGACCGGCTGCCAGAGCCTCGTTATACGGCATCTGCAGGGGCAGGGCAGGCAGGTCAGGGCAGGGCAGGGCGGCATGTTGCCACTTGACGGACGGACGGAGGCACACAAACGGCACACATTGTCACTGATGCTTCCGGACGGTGACGAGGTTTTTTAGGTTTTTTTTTTTTTTTTTTTGTTTTTTTTTGTTTTTTTTTTTTCAAATTTTGCGCAGACGGAAACCGAAATATGCGACGCGGCCGCGAAGAGCAGCCGTTGCCTGCCTACCAGAGACGAGGGAGAGGCAAAACGCCCGACCTAGCCGCATGAACACCTCACAAGCCCAAGCCCGGCTCCAGAATCAGCTTCTTACACACAAGCAGCGTTGCCGTGGGACCCCGTCTGTAGGGAGGGAAAGAGAGTAAAAGAAAAAGAAAGAGGAAGAGAAAAAGGAGAGGAAAAGAAAAGGAAAAAAGAATGAGCAACAACGAGATTCAGCGTGATATTCCCGAGCAGAGGCTTTCGTCGACATGGTGGTCCCTCATGGCGGCCCCTTCAGGTCAGTTCTTGTCAGCCCAGGATGCTCGGCCCGTGGCGCGGGGGATGGGCACGCCGGTGCCGACGGTTTGGCTTCGCTGTCTGATGACGACTAGGACGATGTTGTTGGCGACGTTGGCGACGGCGGCGACGGCGACGGTGTGAGTGGATGAGGATGAGGCGGATGAGGAGCGGCGGCGGAAGTCACGGTCCTGGGCGTTGCTGGACAGGGTTGGGGGGGTTAGATACGGTGGACTGTTGGGGATGATGGGGATGGTGGTGATGCCGAGCAGCAGGACAGAGGCCTTGATACATACACAGCACAGCCAAAGCATTCCGACTGCGGCGTAGACGCCGAGTTGAGCTGCCCGCAGTAATAGCAGGGAACGAGCTCTCTGCGGTCCATGGCGAGTAGTAGTCGTAGAAGAAGACGAAGAAAAGAATCAAAGTAGAGAATAGCAAGGAAGAATAGAGGTCAGAGGGCAAACACGCTCGTCCGGCCTGCGTTTGACGCCAAGAAGAAGCGGTTTGTCGTTCCCCGGGATAGGACACAGTCGGCGTGTTGGCCCTTGGCAGAGACGAAAGAGACGGCAGAGGGTTCAAGACTCTGTGGGAGAGACGGTGCTGTGTGTGATGTGATGGTGAAGAGGACAGCGAAGGGAACTCGAGATGTTTTTTTTTTTTTTTTTTTTTTTTTTTTTTTTTTTTTTTTTTCAAAAGAAGACGGATGGTGTGGGAAAGGAGGAGGGAGTTCAGAGTTCGATCAAGCAGTGCTATTTATACTTGACAAAAATTTCAGCACCCAGTGAGCAGTGAGGATTTTTTGCTTTGGAATTTTTTTTTTTTTTTCAATCCCCCCGTTTTTTTCATCTGCATCACTTTTTTTCACTTCAATGCTCCGTGATAACAGCCACCTACCCACCCACACACACACTCACTCACGAGGACAAAACGTCAAAGCTTCGTCTCCTCGCGTGACGTGCTCGGCACGCCCTGCTAGAGTGCTGCCGCTGGGGTCTGGTTTTCACATCCAACCACTTAAATCCATCCATGCATTCACTGCTGCTAGGTATGGACTGGTACGGGACAAGGAGGCGGGAGAGTTGGAATGCGAGCCTCGACAGATGCCTCCCTCCTCCATCCCCTTCCTCGCCTATCTCCCTCCGTCCCTCCTCCCCCACCACACCCATCAGCAGCATCGTGTCAGTGGCAATGACGGACCAGGGGGGGGGGGGGGGGGGGGGGGAAGGGACTATAAGAAAACACACACACAACGCCGGCGCGGGCGTTTTGGTGCCGTTTGCAGGCCCCCATGTCGGCAACTTCGGTGGGCGTAGAAAGTCGTGGCAGGGGATCTGCGCCACTTCGCGGGCACGGAGGGGTGAATCTACGCTCTAGACTCGGCTGCCGCGGAGGTCCATTCTGGACCAGGGCGGTCTTGGTCTCTTGGTCTGGTGGTGATTTGCGTGGCCCGATTATGGGGTATGAGGAGGGTTTGAGGGCGTTTATGCCGGCAGGTCAGGGCTTGTTTGTCTGGGTGGGAAAAGAAATTCAGTCTGGTCTAGCTTTGCTAACTGGCAAGGGGGGGAGGTGAAGAAGAAGAAGAAGGAGGAGGGGGGAGTCATGATCAAGGGGGGCTGGGGCTGGTTTATGATTCCGGATGGACGCCATTCATTACTTGTAGCTTGTAGGGGGGGGGGGGGGGGGGTCGAGCAAGCCACGACAACACCATGATCTGGGTGCTGCGTACATGGCCGGGGTGAATCTCGACTTTTGCATCCTGTACCGGTCCGATTTCACAACAACACGTACGTGTTAACCAGACCGACCTACCGATGCCCCCACGGACGCACCACTGCCCAGCATCCGACAAGGAAAAGGGTTCCAAGAAAGAAAAGAAAACAGCAGGAGTTGACAAAGACGGGCAGTCTGGAAAGGGGGCAGGATGATGGAAACGAGGCTGAATGAATATGTGAACGGAATCAACGACAAGAGATGTTGACAATCGTCACGGAACCGAGCACTCGACGTCCGTACGCAACTCCCCACGTATCCACGGAGGAACAAAAAATAAACCACTGCTCGAATATCAACACAGGCGGTGGTGGACCGTGGTGTGCGGGCGTTGATCCCAAGTGGCCAAGACAAGCGAATCTTCCTAGGTACTTGGTACTTACCACTACCTGTAGGCATCTATTCTCGACTGACTGGTTTTGTGTAGGTACCTACCTACTAGGTATTCATGCCGGCACCACCATTGATGGTTTGCATGTTGCGCATGTGGCCCGTGCGTCTCCTTCCCTTTTGCGTTTTCTTTTTTTTTCTCTAGCTTTGCCGCTTCGGCTCCGCTGTCAGCCCGTCACGCTGTTGTTTCTCGCGGGAAAACCCCTTGCACGTTGCCCCCTAAAGCTAGGTACCTAGGGAGGTACCTGGGTATTTTCTTGATCTCTTTTCTCGGGAGGGGGAATTTCAAGGCCCTTCTTCACGGCATGTAGGCCCGCTCAGGACCAACAGGCAGTGCACGTTCGCATTCGGCCCGTGGTCGTCTTCTTTTTTTTTTTTTTTTTTTTTTTTTTTTTTTTTTTTTTTTTTTTTTTTTTTTTTCGTAAATGTACCGTAATGGCCGTTCCTGCCTAGCGCACCGGTTGGAGGCTGGAGCTGTCTGTCGTCTTTCTACATCTCCGACCCGGCCGAGATGCACGAGCCACACAAAATCACTAGTCACTACTAGCCAGGGCCCGGGGGCCAGGGGCAGGCACTGGGCAGCCTGGCAGCCCCTCATTCTCCGAGCCCCACATGCAATTCCCGCTCTGCCCAGTCCGGCCCGTTCGTTGCACTTGCACAGGACGCTGTGGAAAAAAGGGCAAAGCGCGTCGACGACGTGCATCGCAACGTTACTTCTTCACCGCGCACAGACAAGAGGGAGGGAAGGAAAAAAAAAAATGAAAAACAAAGAAAAAAGTTGCTGGTTGCAAAGGACTATGTCGCCCTTGGTGATGTACAGATTCCGTGCGCTTGTCGGATCCGTCCATGACAATTTAGATCTTGCGCTGGGGTCCCCCCCCCCTTTTTCTTTTCCCCTCCGACTCGGCAGCTCGTCGCTCGTGGTAGTCAACAGACAGCCCTCCTCCCCCATTTTTATGACAGGTACATTCGTACAGAGATCAAGACAAGAAAATCAAAGGGCGTCTGCCCGCACGTTCGTCCCCCCACGACGCTTCCTTTTTGGGTTTCTTCGCCGTACAAAATAAAATGCATGGACTGGATGAGGTCAGCGTGAATTTGCTGTTCCCACGAGTGAAGGACTGTATTGCATGAAACGCAGTCCGCGCGATCTGGATGAAATCCACAGACCAAGGACCCTGTTTGTTTTGTTTTTTTTTTTTTTTTTTTTCTCTTCTTTTTCTTTTGCCTCCCGTCTTGCTTGCTGCCTCGTTCAAGCATAGAAAGCCTCGATGAGGTATATGAGGCCAAAGATGAGAAAGGCAACCGCACCGCCCACCGTGACTACAAATCCGAGTTAGCAGGGTTCGCGGGGACACACAACCAACCCGTCACGCAGCAGTCGTTCAAGGCAAGCACTCACCCATCTTCAGGCTGACACGGCCGGCAATCGCACGCCCGCCGATGACAGCCACTCCGGTGCAAATCGCATGGCCGCAAGTCGCCCCCAGCGTTACCCACCAGTAATCTTGGCCCGCGGCCATGGCAATCGTGGCAATCTGACTGCGGTCCCCCCACTCGCCCAGAAACGTCATGGCAAAGGTCTGTACCCAGGCAGGACTGAGGAGGAGGGAGAACAGGTTGGCGACGCCCTGCAGGAAGCTCGCCATGGATCCGGATCGTCGTCTCGACGCGCTGCGGGACCGCGACTGCGAGGGCGAGCGTGGCGCTGACGGGAATCGGCTCTTGGACCGAGAGCTCCTGTCACCAAGGCCCATTTCCAGGTTGTAGCCCGACAAGTCGCCGTTCTTGCCACGTTCCATCTCCTTCTCCTTCTCGGCAAGCTCTTGCTCCACCTCATGCATCTCGGCCGATACGCCTTCGTCTGGGTCCATCTTCAACCCCTCGTTGAGCAAGCGGACGCCAAAGACCAAGAACAGTCCGGCGGCGAGGAAGCTGGTGAGACGCTTGGGAATCAGAGTCGGCACGGCGTGACCGAGCACAGCCGACAGGACCGTCATGACGAGAAGCGCGCCAAACGCAGCCGAGAAGACCACCATGCGGTCATGCTTCATGGCCATGAGCGCAGCAACGAGAAAGGTCTTGTCGCCAATTTCGGAGACGAGGATCATGGTAAAGGACAGAACCCATGAGTGAAGTGGCTGTATAAGTCCTTCATCTTTCTCGTCTAGCGTCCATGCTTTGGTCTTTGCCGACTTTGTTTGGCCGGCCGTGCCTTGGAGCTTGGACGCCAGGGGGTCGGGGCGCTCGAGGTGGTTTTTTGATGGTCCGCCCATGGAGGACTTGGACTTGTCTCTGGGAGGTTCGGGAAGATTGTCCGGCTTCTAATAGGACAAGGAGCATCAGCAGAGTCCCTTGACAGGGCGGGGAGTGGGCAGAGTTGTCGTGGCTCACATCAAGGCCAGTGTAATCCGTATTGCCTTCGTCCTTGTGGTCCGATGACTTTGATTTGCCCGCCTCCTCCTCTTTCCCGCCACGCAGTTTTCTCTCTTCGCTGTGTGGCAGAGGGGGCTGCTCCTTGGGCGACTCGGGCCGGGTCAGTACTTTCTCGCCTGTTCTGCCTTCCTTCTCCTTCCGGACCTTGTCTTTCTCCGTGACGCCGCCGCCGGTACCCGTGGAGATGCCCTTTTCGGGACGATCGCGGTTCTCGTCAAACATGACCCCGTCGTTGGATTTTGGAATCTTCTGCCCGTCGACGAGCGTCAGATCTTCAGGCCTGCCCTTCAGTTTTGGAAGCTTCTGTCCCTTCTTGTCAACGGCCAGGCCGTCCGTCTTGACAAAGGGGCCGAAGTGAGGCTTTCCATCGGTGCCATCGATTGGGGCGTCCTTCGTAATGGTCGCACGCCGCCCACCAGTGCCGAGCTGTGACGCCGTGGCATCGTCTGCTCGTCGAGCGGCGGCGGCGGCGGCGTCCAACGATTTGGACTTGGAGTCGCCGTTGTTGACGGCGGGAGCTGCGCGTGGCGACAGGCCGGAGGCCAAGGACGGCAGCACTAGCAGGAACAGCGGGCCGTGTTTGGTGTGAAATCTCATGGTGACGAGGCAGCAGCTCGGGACTGCAGGGAAAAGCGACGATCGACAGGGTGCGCTGGCCACGTTGCTGGCCACGTTGATGGTTGCTGTGTCCCAGGACTCCCAGCTGCGTGTCCCGGTTGGCAGAGAAAGGGGCCGTGACTTCGGCGCCAGCTTTGGTCGCGTGTGTGGCGGGTGGTGGTGGCGCGCGCGGCCTCCAGGCTCCGCGCGTGTCCAAAAGAGGCTAAAGCTTTGCCATGGACATTGCGGGGGCAAGCGCATCGCGATTCGCAGCCCGCATCGCCGCCCGCATCGCCGCCCGCATTCGCAGCCCCAAGTTCCAACGTCGTCACGACCCCGACACCAGACAGACTCGCATCCACGGACCGCACATTGATCAGCTTACTTTCACACAAGACCTCGGAAGGTCTGTGCATCATCAACGCAAACCGGAGCACAACCCCCTCTTGTCATCGATTCACTCTTCTTAGAATAGGCCCATGGATCACGGAGGAGACACACGGAATTTGGACTCGCCGAGCCAACCCCACCGACACCCTGAGGCCGAGGACGACGGAGCTGGAGATGCCGCGAGTTTTTATTACGACGTAGAAGATCTGCCAGGGGACGACGGCGAAAATGACGGTGAATTGGATTATCTGGACGAGCCGGATGAGTTGGACGAAGAAGCCGACTGGGAGGAAGAGAGCGATGATTTCCATGGTAAGGCTCTTCTTGCGACCAAGTTACGTGCATCTCGTCGTTCATGTGTCCCAGGCACGGTCGGCAACTGACGGGGACGGCTTGGGCAGACGGTTTGGACGGGCAAATCCCGTTTGAACTGGTTGTCGGCGACGACGACGACGACGAGGAAGATGAGGACGATGAGGTCGACGCTGATCCATTGCGGCGCATCTTGGCCCTGTCCGGAGGTAATACACATCTCCACCTAGATGATGCAGAACCATGTTGTTTATTAACCCTTCTACTCAGAAGCTGGACGGTCTGGTCTCATGACCAGCTCGGGTCCCATGACCAGGTCGCAGGTGAGAGTACTTGTGCGCAATAGCAACATCACCGACTTCATGTTTGAGAACGAGTCGGACGCGGAGAATTTCCTGAACGACTGGGGTATTCGTCGTCGACGCCACGCCAAAGACCCCAACAGATTCCCAAAGGTGCCCAGTGACGAGGGTCTGAAGCTTATGCGGGCTGGGGATTTCGGCGTCAATGGCCATGACCTGCATGGCCGGAAGCGCGTTGCGAGGCGCCTGTTGGAGCGGGAGTTGGGCATCGGCAGCCTGGAGGAACGGAGGCGAAATAGCGACTTGGTCACGCAGGTGAGTCCCTTTTTGGCATGTATGTATATATATATATATATATATATATATATATATATATATATGTACGTGGGATGTGTGCGTGTATCTGTGTGTTCATTTGTCTTCTCCCTCTTTTCTCTGGTGACATGATCTTTGTCCCCATGTCAGCCACTGATATTGCCAAAACAGGCATTGATTCCCGGAACGACGGCTGAGCAAATCATCCATTATGATGATCCTGTATATTCAGGACAATTCTCGCATGACGGCAACTTCTTCTTCTCATGTTGCCAGGATTTTCATGTCCGCATGTACGACACGTCAAATCCGTACAACTGGAAACTTTACAAAACCGTAGTCTACCCATGGGGTCAGTGGACCTTGACCGATGCATCGTTGAGCCCTGACAACCAGTGGCTTGCGTATACATCGATTCAGAGCATGGTATCGATAGCCCCGACAGATCCAAACGACACTGGAGATCCCTACACCTTGAACCTCGACGATGGGGTCGACCGGCTGGCGCAATGGGGCCGGGGGAGTCGCGGCGGGTTCGGTATCTGGTCCATTCGATTCTCAGGCGATGGGCGTGAGCTGCTCGCTGGGACAAGCTCCAATGCTCTGGTGGTATACGACATCGAATCGCGACGTGTCCTGCACCATATCGAAGGACATGACGACCACGTGAACGCGGTATGCTTCGCCGACAAGTCTTCCCCGCACATTCTCTACTCCGGCTCAGACGACGCGACTGTCAAGGTCTGGGATCGGAGGAGCCTGGGTGATGGTCGCGAGGCCGGCGCTTTCGTCGGGCACGTCGAGGGACTTACCTACATCGATAGCAAAGGCGATGGGCGTTATATCCTCAGCAACGCAAAGGATCAGAGCATGAAGCTGTGGGACCTGAGAATGGTCATGCCCCCCACCCGCTTCCACGGACTTCACCAGCCACGGTATGTGAACACCAGCGGCTTCGACTATCGCCGGGAGGCGTACGACGATGCATACTGGGATGTGCACCCTCACGACAATTCCGTCGTGACGTTTAGGGGTCACCGGGTCCTGAGAACCCTCATCCGATGTCACTTCTCGCCACCGTCGGCAACAAACTCGCGCTACGTCTACTCGGGAAGCGCCGATGGGAAGGTGTACATCTGGAACATGGACGCGACCCTCGCTGGCACGGTGGACGTCAAGAAGGCGACCATGGGAACTCGTCGGGTCGACCGACACACGCGTCTGTATTTCGAGGAGCCTTCGGGCTGGGGAACATGTGTTCGCGATGCAAGCTGGCATCCCAGAGCGCCCATGATTGTCGGTGAGTGATTTTTGTGTCATTTTTTTTTTATTTTTTTTGGCGGGCAGACTGATGTCCCGTTGATGTTGGTTCGAAAACCCCGTAACAATGTGGCTAACCCGAGCGCTAGCGTCTGCATGGAATGGCTATAGCATGGCCAGGGGTACATGTACTCTACACGCATTCAATGAGGGTCCCGATGACGAGGGGGAGCCGAGCATGCGGCGCAGCGTGGATGCCTCGCTCCGGCCCAACCCAGAGATGTTTAACGAGTCTAGTTTCTAGATTCGGTTTAAAGAATCTAGTTTCGACATTCGGGACTGGATTTTTATCCGGATTTCTTGCCTTTTTTTTTTTTCACGTGTCTCTGGAAGTGCCCGTTTGATGTGACTGGAACCGTGGACAAGGACAGATGACGCCCAGACTGTGTCGTGCATTAGTCATCGCTCGCTCTGCCGAATCAGAGGACGTGATTATGCCTTGGCGGAGCACTCGAATGTCCACGTGATGGCGTCGTTCTCAGCCGAGAAACCTCGTCCCAGGACGCAAGGAGCAACGTCGGGTTTTTCCCGAACAAATCCTGGCTTCGGCGCTCTCTCGTTACATCCTTTTCCGAATCAATCCGCTTCGTATACTTGGGACTTTCCAGAATCAAAGACACCAGCCACTGGCCAGCAACAGAGACACTTATCGCGCCCGTCGCAAGTCCCCTTCTGCCAAGTCGTCAAGGTGGCTGCTCCAAGTACTCTGCGGTTGTCCGCGAGGCTGTCCCCGACACATTCGCCATGCATGCGCGGTAGCATCCATGCCTGCCTGGCAAGACGGCGGCGCTACGGCACAGTCACGAACACCGATGCGGACGGGCACAAGTCGCGCGAGGCTCTGGACGCGGGCAGCACGACGCGGCAGCCATCGCGGCCGTGGTCGAATCCGGCGCAAGCCGAGCCATGCGTGAACAAGGCATCGTCGACGCCTCGCTTCTATGTGCCTTCAGTGCTTCTCCCCCGGGACGCGGCCCAGTCACCCACCGTGCACAAGATATATATCCTGGGCGAGGATGAGAGATCAAAGTTCATCGCGCACGCGCTGTCGAGTGTCTACGACTCGGTCGAGATGCTTGGCTGGAGAAGTCAGACGTCGAAAAAGTACCGCAACATACAGAGAGCCCGGCCCAGCCACCGACGAGCCAACCCCCCCGTCGAGAGCAACTCGGCTTTGCCGGCAACGTCCGCACAGGGTGGCAGCTCCCGGATCGATCAGCTGGTCGTCACCGGGCTCGGCCACGAGGCCGTCCAAGCGCTGGAGACGGTCAGGCACCGCGTCGACGAAAACACGACTGTCTGCCTCATGAACGATGGTCTGGGGGTGCTGGAGGATGTGAGGAAGAAGATCTTTGAGGGGAGCGAGGCCGCACCCGATTTCCTGCTAGGACACATGAGCCACAGACTGGTCTTCAACCGAACCTACGACGCAGTCACGCAGCTCAAGCGGGGCGAGACGAAGCTGACGTTTGCCGAAAGCCCTCGCATGCGCGTCAAGGGCATGCAAAAGACCGAGTCGCGACCGGACCTCGTCCAGGCGCTGGGAGAAGCCCGCGATCTCTGCTCCTCCTTCACCCCCTTTGACCAATGGCTGCGGTTCAAACTGCCGTCCGTGTTGTTCGACTCGGTGGTGGAGCCGGTCTGCGTGCTCCTCGACATGCCCTACCGCGGCCTGCTGCAGAACCCGGCCGCGGCGCGCATGATGCAGGGCCTGCTGTCCGAGATCCTCCTCGTGCTGGAGCGCATGCCCGAGGTGCAGGAGTCGACCGTCGTGCGGGACTACATCTACACGCGGGGCATCCGCAAGTTCATGTACAGCCGCATCGCGGCCAAGCGGCTGCAGCCGAGCCGGCTCGTGCGGCGCATCGAAAAGGGCCAGCCGACCGACGTCGAGTACCTGAATGGGTATTTCCTCCGCCGCGGGCGCGACCTCGGCGTCGACATGCCGATGAATGTCATGATCCGGGATGCCATCAAGGCGAGGCACTCGCAGGCCATTGAGCGGCTCAACTCGTTTGTGCCCATGGAGGAGGTTTCCATCCCGAGCGACCAGGCGTTTAGGTATAGGACTTTGCCGCGGTGAGGCACGCAGGGTAGGCACGCAGGGTGGGTAGGTAGTTGGGTCGTGGGACGATGGCATGTGCATGTTCTTTCTTTCTTCCTTCTTTCCTTCTCTTTCTGTCTGTTTTTCCTTCTTTTCTTTTCTTTTCTTTTCTTTTCGGGGGTTTTTTTTTTTTTTTTTTTGGTGTTTAGTTGGAGTCTGGCATAGCATTCGGCGTGTCATTGGTAAGAATGACAACTATCAAAGGGGCTGATTCCATTCACCCGTGTCGGAACAAAAGTCGGTGTGGCCGCCCGCGGGCGACCGAAGCCAGTTCACGCAAGCCAAAATGAACAAAAGAAAAGAAAAAAAATATAGTCCAAAACATAGTTCTCATCAGCATGGCGCCCATCTATCCCGTGCAGTGCCCCCGTCATCCAAGTGCCTAGTACCTACCTACTCACAAATGTGTGACATGGGCACTTTTCGACGTCGTGATGTCTACCTGCCTACTAGCCTCTAGGGTACCTACCGTCCTTGGTACGCAGCGCAGCAGTCGCTCACGTGATATTCTCCCACGTTCCACCGCGGCTCTCCGTACCCACCCCGCGGCGTCGAGAATCCGGCCCCGCCATGATTTTACGCCTTCATCTCCCGACTCGACGAGACAAGAAAGAAGAGCGGCTACACACACACACACACACACGAGAAAGCACCAGCACACACAGCGCCGTGTCGTCGTCGGAACCGAATAGAAAGAAAGAAAGAAAGAAAAAAAGGAGCACGAATTACGCACACAATGGATGATGCTGAGCTAGAACAGGTGCGCAGGCTTGAGGGTCCTTGAACGCACGCAGCTCGCAGCTCGCAGCTCGCAACTCGCAGTAACTTAACGTCCCTTACTGAAACATGCCCCCCCCCCCCCCCCATCGCAGATCAGAAAGGCTCGTCTGGAGCAGCTGAAGGCCCAGTCTGGCGCAGCAGGCAGCAGCGGCGGTCCATCCGCCTCAGCCTCGCAGGAGCAGGACCAAAAAAGACAGTACGACGCGCATCCCCTTCCCCCGCGCGTGGCGTGGATCTTTGTGGGAGAAACAACGCATCTGCTTGCTTCCCCGTCGCTGACGCAGTCAATCTCCCGGCAGACAGCAGGACGAAGCGCGCCAACACGTGCTCAACCAGATCCTCCACCCCGAGGCGGCGGACCGGCTCGGACGCATACGGCTCGTCAAGGAGCAGCGCGCGACGGACATTGAGAACAGGCTCATTACGCTGGCGCAGACGGGCCAGCTGCGGCAGAAGGTGACGGAGGCGCAGCTCAAGGAGCTGCTGAACGCGGTGGCGGACAATCAGGAGCAGGAGAAGATTGTGGTGAGTAGGCGGAAGGGGTGGGATGATGATGATGATGATGATTTGTTGGGTCTGTGAGGGGGCGCAGGTTTGGGTGTCTGGTAGATGGAGATGCCATGTTGTTCTTCTTTCTTTTGGGTCTGCTTTGCTGGCTGGGGGAAGAATAGGGGGGGTGGTTCACAGAGAATAACACATCTCGAGATGATGTTGAACCAAAAAAAAGAAAAAAAGAAAAAGAAAAAGAAAAAGACATTTGTACAGAGCATAAGCGGGAAACAGAACAAAAAAAACTCATAGGCCCTTCTCCTGGCGCTCCTCCTCCCTCGCCCTCTTCCGCAAGGCCCTCAGATCTGGCGGACGCTCGATGCGCAGCTCGGCCCGCAGCTCGTCCACGTCCCGCTCCAGCAGCTCCTCCCAAAACACGCAGATGAGCTCCCGGCAACGGGAGCCGTTCCTCAGCGCCCAGGGCAGGTAGATGGACCACAGCCTCTGCCGCTCGCGCGGGCGGAGCGTCGCCGCGGCCAGGATGCTCAGCCCCGGCATGGGCAGGCGCGTGTTGGCCCACTCGAGGGCCTTGAGGGCGACCTCGCCCTCGCGCACGACGGGCAGGCCCGTGACGGCGTGGTAGAAGTCGTGGCACTCGCGGTACCGCTGCATGACGTACGCGCACTCCTCGTCGTCGATGTACCGCGTCCGGGCGCGCGTGTCGGGCGAGACGCCCTCTCGGTCCAGCCACGAGACGTAGGCGGCGCCGAGGGTGTGCGCCGGGAGGGCGCGGAGCTGGTCGAGCGGGGGGAGCGTCTGGGAGGAGATGCGCGGCCGGAGGCGGAGGATGCGGCGGCCGGTTGGGTCGGCGAGCATGGCGTCGCGGAGGCGGCGGATGGAGGAGGCGGTTGCGGTGGCTTCGCCGACGGTGGCGATGAGGTCTGCGGGACAAGGGGAGACGGTATCTGGTGGTTAGCTGAGCTGGGCGGGCCGGGAGCGTGTCGGGTGTAGAGCGTGGAGCGTGGAGCGGGCTTCGGGGTACGTGCCTGCTCGGTAGGGATTCACCAGCGCCATGGCGCTCGCGCCGACGGCCATGGCGAGACGCTCCGTCGTGGTGAGAGGCACGTGGCCCGGGTAGTTGGGCGGCGGGCGGTGCAGCACCGAGAAGAAGCGGCCGTGTCTGGGGCGGGGGGTCGAGGACGACGAGGACGACGAGGACGACGACGGCGACGACGACGGCGACGGGGTGCATCTGCCGCAGGCGACGAGCGCCGAGAGGGCGTGCCGAGCCGGCTGGCGTGCTTGTCGGAGGGCGACGTCCATGGTCTGGGGCGGCTGCGTACTGCGCCGTGAGAAAGGAGTGTTGCTCTCGTGCGTTGAAGTGTGAATGTGATGATGATGATGATGATGATGATGATGATGATGATGATGATGATGACGTGTGGTGGTGGTGGTGGTGGCACCGCGAGGTTTCCTTCTCCCTTCTCCACACTCACTCCGTCGTTGGACAGCCGGCGCGAACCACCTCCAGCCGCCGGGGCACAACAACACCAACCAGAACCAGCTGCTCTCTGGACATGAACACACGCACACACAAAAAACACAAAAAAAAAAAATAAAACCGCCCATGCCCTCCCCGCCGAACAAACAACCCTCTCCCATCCGACATGGCCGTGTCTGACACCCCTCGCCCATCATCATTAGCATCAGCATCCGCGTCCATCTCGATCGATCGACATCGACGGCAGTGAGAAACCCATCAATCAGTCTTGACCTTTACCCCC
>SRQA01000288.1:0-26992 GCA_018360365.1 Claviceps citrina | reverse complement strand
TAATAGTCTAGCTATACTTTTTATTAATTTAGTCTTTAAAGATTATAGTATTCTAGAAGGCATTATAACTAACTATAAAATAACTTTTATAAGCTTTTTCTAGCAAACCTTCTACTATAATATTATAACTAAGCGTTAACTAAGCACTATATTCTATCCTTAAATAAATAGTTAGACTAAATAAATAAACTAATTACTTAAGCATTATCTATAGGCCTTTACTAGCGCTAAACAAACTAATTAAGTTAACCTTTTACTAATAGCATAATTTATATATAATATAAGCTACTATAGCTCTCTCTGCGAATCCCCTGCTAAGGCGCTTTAAGGTTTTATACCTAAAGGCCTATTATATACAAAGAGAATAACTACTATAATAAATAAATAAGCTAAGTTATGTAAAGCAAAGCTATAACATAAATATAAAAAGACATAGAAGCTCCTATAATATATATAAGCTATATAAGCTAAGTATTATAATTAAAAAAAAACACTAATAAAATTTAATATAGGAGACTATATTCTTTTATTTATAAAAAATATTAATTTATAGTAACTAAGCAAGAAACTTATAGCAAAGTACTTAGGACCTTATAAAATTATTAAGTTAATTAGAAATTATAGGTTAGCTTACTATATAAAGCTCCTAAAAAGTATAAGACTTTATAATATCTTTTATATTTTAAACTTAGAATTATATAAGGGAGATCTAGAGAGCGTACTAAAAATAATATAGCAAGTACCTTTTTTTATAAGAGAAGATTCTTTATATATTATAAAAGAAATTATTACCTATAAGTATTAGGGAAACTAATAAAAGTATCTTATTAAATAGGAAGGGTATAATAACTTAGAGAATATATAACTACATTACTATAACTTTACAAATCTATAAGTCCCTTAGGAATATAATTAAAGAATTCTTTAAGAGAAAGCTAGTATATAATAATAAAATTAAGAAATAAGGGGGAAGAAGGTTTAAAGGAATTAAAAGTAAAGAAGTAGTAATATTATAGGTATTATAAAGGATATATATAAATTAGAAGTATTAAAAATTTTTAAGATTATTTTGTAATATTTAAATTAGGTAATATAAAGGGAACCTTCTACAACCAAGATAGTTACAAGCAAAGAGGGCTACCCTATTAGGACTAGAAAGCTATAAGGTTACCTTAGGCTAATAGGATCTATTTATATAAGCAAGCCTCTGTTAGATTTGCGTTATATAATAAGGTTATTTGCCGCGTATAAGCGCTAGACTTATAGTAAGGTATAACCGCTAGACTTATAGCAAGGACTAGAGGCATGTAACACTTATAATTATATAGGCATAGGCCTCTAACTAGATTAGATAGAAGGGGGCAAGAATTAAGACTGTTACCTATTACTACATACCTTTGAATAAGCCGTGACTTCCTTAATCTCTTACTCTAATATCCCTAACCTATTCATGACAAATAGCTAGTTAGAGGCTATGCTAGAGTAGGTTTTAGCAAACTAGCTATAGGGTTAGTTATTTATTTTATAAGGCACTATAGGCAAGTGTATATAACTTATACTATAAGTAAGGTATTATGTAAGTAGCGTAATAATATTATTCTTATATAATTTTGCTTTCTAAAATTTAGATTATATATAAGTCCCTTAGTTATAAGAGGAATCTACTTTTTATAAGCCTATACTATCTAATCTTCTAGTGTTTGCCCTAGCATTAAATATAGCAAAGGATATAGCAAGTTATCTAGCGTTAGATATAAAGCCTTACCTATTTAAAGCAATAGGCAGCTAGGCTAATTTTGCTAGGAGTTATAGTTATTTAGCTAGAGTCTACTTTGTAAGGAAAGTAGTAGTTATTATTTTAATAGTTTAGTTAAGGGCTTTTACCTACTAGTAGTAGAATTCCTTAAGGCTTGCTTAGTAGTGCTACTATATGTAAAGCATTAGTTACTAGATATGTTTAATATTACTAAGCTAATACTACTTTCCTTAGGTATTTGCGCTTATAGCTAGGAAAGTTAGCTTAGGAGGGTGTCCCTTATACTAAGGGGGTAATTGCCTTTTATTTTAGTTAAATCCTACTAAGCTTACTAGAATAGTAAATATAACTATTAGATTTTTAGTAATTTAGTGTAAGACTAGGAGTCCTAGGGGTGTTCCTATATTAGAATTAGTGCTATAGTAGGGGCCCTCCTATAAGGAAAGGGTGTTGTCCTTAGTTATTAGTATATTAAGATTTAGGGTCTTTAGCTATCCCTCTATTTAGTTATTTAAGTTATTCCCTATAGGTTTGTTATCTTTAGGTATTCTAAAGGTTCCTATTCTAAGGCTATCTTTAGTAGGTACTAGGCTAGGTCTAGTAGGTAAGATAGTAAGCTTTAGTGGAGAGATTATTGCTAGATTTAAAGTTATGTCTAAAAAGTTAAGCAAACTGTTAGATTTAGTAGTTTTAATAGTCTTTTTTATAATCCTTTACTCTAAAGTAACTACTAGTAGTGTGTGGGGAGTGACGCGACCCTCGCAGTCATTAAGGATAAAGGCCTTAGGGGGTTATAGGTTATAGCTAGGAAGAAGGATTAATTAGTTTATATAGTATAAAGGCTAGCGTGCCTCTAGTAGTTAGGTAGTATTATTATTAACCTTTTTGCCTTACTTTTAGCCCTCTCACTTACGTGCGCGCGGCTACGTTATAATAATCTAACTTAGCCTTATAATACTAATTAATCTAGGGATTATAATCCTAATAGTATAGGTCTCTTTATATTATTATTTTATATAACTAATTAAGTTATTATAACCTTATGTATAGACTACTATAGTAACAAGCTATACATCGCCTTAACCTCTATTTAGTGTAATATAAATAGGGGCTAAACTATAGATAAAATTTAATATTATTAGAGGCACTTCTTAGCTACTATAAAATAATATATCTAAGGGACTAACTATTAAACAAAGGAAATAAAGAAAAATTATAATATAGGAAAAGCCTGCTTATCCTATAAATAAATAACTTATATACTAATAAAGAATTATATAAAGGAAGTTATAAAGAAGATTATATTAAAAAACTAAGCTAATAGACTAGTCTAGTTACTAAAGAATGCTAGCAGAATTTTGCATAAGGGAGGCCTTAGCTAAGTAAACAAGTTATAGTAGAAAACACTATCTTACTAGTACTAACTATATAGCAAAGCTTTCCTTAGAAGAAATTAAAAGATTAATTAATCTTAACACAAATATATAAAAAAATAACTTTTACTAGGCAAACATAAGTTATTTGCTTTAGCCTAAAAATACTAGGCTAAAGGAGGTTATGCTATTGCCTTACTACTAGAACTATATTAATTAATTAGTATTAAAGAAGCAAATTAGTTTTATGCTTATTACTATAGTTATTAAACTCTTCTACACGCTAATAAGAAGCCTTTTGCTAACTAGCGTTTTACTTAGTTATAGTATATATAGTTAGGGTTCTACTTCTAAATCTACTAGGCTAAGTATTAAATAATTAAACAAACTCTTATTAGCTTTAGTTACTCTTACTATAAAGTTTATATTACCTACTAATTATTATATATTAAAAGCACCTAGAACACACTTATACTAACTTAGCTATATAAGTTTAAATTATTAAAGAACTCCTTAAAAACTAATTATACCTAAGGTAATATTACCTAATATAGGATTAATTAATTTAGATATAATAAGAAGTCCTACTAAGTCTAATATTACTAATATATCTAATAAGGATCCTAGGTTAATGCCCCTGCCTAAGGAGATAGACTTCTTAAACTTTATAAAGATATTAGGTAAAACACTTAGAAAGCATGCCCTTATTATATTTAATTAAAATAAGGCTAACCTCTAATTTAATAAGGAGAATATCTCTAACACGCTAAGTAAGTTTAAATAAAAGATAGCTACCCTTAGAGTTAATAAGAAGGATTAGCTAAAGATCTTTACTTATAAGGTTTACCCTAATATCTAAGCTTAGGTAAAGACCCTTATTACCTTATATAATTAGAAGGAAAGCAAGGAAAAACTCTTACTTTAGTATAACACTACTACTTAAAATAAGATAGAGAACATATAAAATTCTCTTAAAGATCTTAATATTAAATAACCTTTTACTATAAGCAACACACACTTCTAGCTTTAATAGCATTAGGCCTTAATAATAAAGGCTAAACCTTAGACTTAGAAGATAATAATAGGTTAAGGCAATTATATTTATAAAGCTTTACTAGACTTAGTTATTCTTAGCTTTATAAATATAAACTATATAAGTAAGAATAACTTCTTAACTTTGCCTTATAAGACTCTCTAGGAGAAGCTTTATAATTATGCCTAAGTTTAACTTAAATTAAAAAATAGAAATTTATAAACTATTAAACCTACATAATCTAAGTATAAGGATTAATTAGTTTCTTATAATTCTAAGTCTAATTTAGATTAATATAAAGTCTGCTTTACTAAAAAGACACCTAAGGCTAGTTAGCCTACTTATATAGCATTAGACTCTAATAATAAGGATAGAACACCTAGAACCTCTAGAGAATAGTAAGATTAAATAAATCTATTAACTAAATAACTTAAGGAAATATAAATTATAGTTACCTAATAGAATAGGAATATTAATTTCCTTAAGTAGCTTAAGAGTAAGTTTAGCTACTAAGAAGGGACTAGTTAGCAGGACTTTAGTATAAATATTATAATAACTAACTAGGATACTAAGAATAATACTTTTAGTAATAATTAAAGAGAAGGTTATAGCAGTAGTAAGCAGTCTAGTAGTAGGTATAATAATAATAACTATAGCAAGTCTTATAGCGCTAATAGTAGCTAGAAAGATATTAAGTGTAACTACTATAAAGAACCTAGGCACTATATAAACTAGTGCTAAGTATTAGCTTTAAATACTAACCTAGGCTTTAGCAAGTATAATTAGAGAGAAGGACTGCTATATATTAATAGTAGTATTATCCCTCTAGGCTTTGTTTAAGCTTTCCTTTCTAAGGGTAGCACTACCTATAAGGCAGTAGTTTTCTAAGCTTTAATCTTTAAGAATAGTAAGGCCTATAACCTTCTGCCTACTATAAAGATAAGACCTAGTATAAGGCCTAATAAGTAAAATATAACTAAGATAAAAGTAGCTATAGTAAAAAAGGCTATTAGAACAAAGGATTCCTATAAATATTACCTGCTATAAAGATTAAATAGTACTACTAGAACTACTATAGCTATAGTAATTTATTTTAAGCGCATAAGGAACTCTAGGGCACTGCTAATAGCGTTATTAATATTATTAGCCCTAATTTACGCTATAATGCCTGTACCTTTAGTAACTTTAGTAGCGCCTCTAGGTCTTATAGGTACCCCTATAGCAAACACAGCAGTCTCTACTAGCACTATAATAGCCTTAGTTAGTGCTTTAGTAAACAGCTTTGTAAACATAATGCCTAAAGGTTAAGGACTTAGTATATAAGCTATAGTAAACTTAGGAACTACTAAGAAGTTACCTTAGGGCTCTAGAAAGCCTAAAAAAACTAAAGCTAAGATCTAGATTAATAATAAGCTCTTAGAGTTAGTAAAAGCTAACTATAAGAAAGCTAACCTAATTTACAAATATATATTAGAAATGCTATATAGTAAGATCTTTAAAAAGAAGGTTAGAGTTAGTCTTTAAGACCTTTACTACTTAATACTATCCCTAGCTAAGGCTATAAGCTAAGAGTGCTTTATACGTTCTAATAAAGTTAAAAAAATATACTACTTCACGCCTAGCGTAGCGGAAGATACACAAGCTATAAAACATGTAATAGTGCTAAGAAAACAACTCTAAACTAAGGATAGCAAAGATTAAATAGTTAATATAATCTAATACTTAAAAGCTTTTATAAAGGATGCTAGGCTAGATAAGGCTAAAGACATTTTAAATTACTATATAAGAACCCTTGCTACAGGAGTTAATATAATACTTTAGGAAGTTATATAAAAAAGAATAGGTAACCTACTAGTAATATCTAATCCTTACCTTAAGACTTTGCAGACTAATACTATTAGCCTAGATAAGGCTATTAGTATAACAGTAGCCTTTATTATTTAACCTATTTCCCTTATTAGCTACCTTTAGGACCTCCCACACCTTGTAGTTAAGCTAGGCAACCTAGATAAACACTTCTATTTAGCCCTAATTAATAGTAGCTCACAAGGGAATATTATTACTAAGAGCTAGGCTTGCTAGGCTAGTTTAAAGATTTATCTAGTAACTATAGAAGCTAATACTATATCTTACACTAATAAAGTGATTAGAATAATAGGCAAAGTGCGTATAAAACTCTACCTTAGAAGCGTTAAGACCCCTATTAGACTTTATATATGTCCTAATATTATCTTTATAAAACTAATCCTTAGGATGCCTTTTATTTAAATAGCCTAAGCTACCTTTAAGTATAGTAATAAGGAGGGTAATATATTTATTAAGTATAGGTTTAATAATATTATTATAGTCTCTAAGATTACTAAAGGCATTTAGTAGGAGCTTACTAATAAGGAAAAGGAATAGTTTATATAAGTTTATTATATATTTTTCTTACCTAGTAAATTACTAAATAATTACTTAATATTAGGCACCTAAGCTAGTATTAAGGTATAATAAACTACTATTAAGAAGCCTAAGAGATATTACTTAGCGCTAGACCTAGAGGCCTAGAGGGAGAAAGGAGAGGAGAGTAAGGTTACTAGTAGGACCTTTCCTACTATATACTAGCTATAAGGCTTAATGCTAGCCGTGCTAATCTAGATAACTACTACCTCTTATAACCTACCTAACAAACTAATACTAGCTAGGGCAAGTGTGGTTATAAATAACTAGCTAACTACTAAGACAGAAATAGAAATAAGTAAACTAATTATATTACATACAAACATAGGAACTACTAAACTAACCTTAGCACCTTTAAATACACCTTAACTTATAATTAACTCCCTTATAGTCCTTAATAATATTAAAGATATTAAGGTTTATAAAGGACTATATAAGGAGCTTAAAGAAGGAGATAAAGTTATATAAGTTACCTAGAAAGAAGGCATATATATTATAAGTTTAGTGCTAGAATTAGTAGCTAAGAAATTCTATAGCCTCCTAACTAAAGCCACTGCTAAGCTTTAACCTCTTACTAAGAAACCCCCTATAAAGCTTTAGGTAAATATTATATACAAAAGGAAAGCTAATAAAATCTACCTAAGGGATAATATTCCCTCTAATAGCACTACTCCTAATAGTAACCCTAACTAAAAGGCAAAGAAGTAAGCTAAAGCTAAAGACTACCTTAACATAAGCAGTAGATTTATAAATTATATTACTAGAAGATTTAGTAAAAAGCCACGGGGCTTCTAACTAACTTAGGACTAGCTAAATTAATTAATATCTAGTGTTAAAGACTAGCTTTAGCCTAAGAAGCTTAAGGTGTTCTGTAAGATACTCTATAACTAAGAAGTAACGCTAGCTTAGGACTTATTAGAGTGTAGATTAATTAATCCCCTTATTACGCTACCTTAGGTTATTAAAGTTATTAAATATAGCGCTTAGTAAGCAAGATTAATTCTAATCCCCTTAGGACTTTAAGATAAGCTAATAAAGCTACTTAAAAAGAAGCTTAAGTATAGCTATATTAAGGAAAGCTATAGAGCTTATAAGAACCCTTACTTCTTAGTTTTAAAAAAGGATAAAGGAGTGCGTTTAATCTTATTAGCTATAAAGTATAATAATATTATAATTTATAATGCTTATATCCCTTAAGGCGCTAAGGCTTTTAGTAAGGATTTTATAATATATAAACTGCTTAGCTTACTTAACTTTCTCTCTAGGTATAACTAGCTTTAGCTAGCACTATAAAGCTATAATATAACTATAATTTTAACGCTATTAGGGCTCTATTACCTCTATACTCTTCTATAATAAGTAACTAATTTAGTTATATAGTTCTGCTAGATAATAGTATAAATTCTCTTTAACTTAATCCCTATAGTTTGCTTGCCCTTCCTTAATAATATTATAGTTAAGGGCCTGAAAATTACCTATAATAACACTAAAGTCTTGCCTAGGATTTGCTAATATATACTAGAACACCTAGTTAACATTAACTAAGTCCTTATTAATATTAAACTTATAGGCTACACTATCTTTACACTAAAGTTAAAGTTTTACTAAAGCTCCCTTAAGATTATTAGTTATATTTATAGTATAAAGGGGCATACGCCTACTAAAGCAAAGATTACTAAGCTACTTAAATAAAAGCGTTATAGGAATATACATAATATTTAGTCTTTTCTTAGCCTTACTAGCTACTATAGGCTCTAGGTTAAGAAGTATACCTAGGTTACTAAACCCCTAGTATAGCTACTTTAAAAAAATATACCTTAGTAATAAGGAGATAAAGAATAGCATGCTATAAATATAGTTATTACTATAATAACTAAGGCACTAGTGTTAGTATTACTTAATCTCTTAGTAGGTTATAGGGAGATTATCCTTACTATTAATACTAGCTTAGTTAGCTAGGGGGCTATATTATAATAGGTTATTAATAATAAAAGGCACCCTATAAGGTTTAAGAATAGAACTTAGTAAGAATTAGAGCGAAAGTATAATACTATAAAGCAGGAATATAGGGCTATTATTTATACCTTTTAATACCTTTGTGTTTATCTTTATAAAGTGCCCTTTATACTAGAGACTAACTTCTAAGTCCTAGTATATTAGGTTAATAGCGCTATAAATAATATCCCTAGAGCCTTAGTTATAAGATAGATTAGTTATATTATACTCTTTAACTTTACTACTAGATATATCCCTAGAGAAAAGAATAAAATTACTAATGCCTTATTATAAAAAGGCCTAGAAGAATCTAATAAGTAAGATTAATTAGTTAAAGGCAATATTAAGGAGTTTATTAATCTTAAATTAAACCCTATACTCTTAATGCCTAAAAATAGGGCCTATTATAGCAAGGACTAGTAGAAGTTAATAAACTACCTTATAATACTAGAAAGACTAAAGGATATAACCTTTAAGAAGTACTAGAAGCTATAGGCGCAGGCCTAGTGCTTTTATATTAATAACAGCAGGCTCTAGACCCGCCCTTATAATAACTTACAGGCCCTATGCTTAGTAGTTAATAATAAAAAGGAGTAGAATTAGATTATTAAGGCTACGCATAAAGAATTAGGCTATAAGGGTTGTAAAGTAGTCTACTATTTAATTAAGAGTAGGTATTAGTAAACAAATAGTTATATAAATATATAGAAACTATTATAATCTTATAAGCGCTACTAGATATTTGCCCCTTAGAGGCCTAGGAAGCTATTAATCCCTAGCATGCTAGGCATGCCTATAAGCAAGATTTATATTAATACTTAGCATATACTGCCTAATAATAGTAAGAAATACCTACTAGAGGCATGTTATAATTTCACAGGCTAGGTTAAAGCTAAGGCAGTCTTACGCGCTAATATTAAGGAAATTAGAAGGTTCCTTTAGAGTCTAGTTTACTATTTTAGTGCTTTTTGCTTTATAGTCTTTAATAAAGGCCCTAAAATATAGGGCAACCTTAAGGCAGCCTTAGAGGCTCTAGGTATTAAAGGTATATAAACCTTAGGCTATAACCTAAAGGCAAACGTATTTGTTAAAGCAAGGCACTAGTCCCTTACCTTAGCTATTTTAAAGATAGGAGGTTATAATAATAAGTAGTTAGACTATCTTAAGCTAGCTCTCTTTGCGAACTAAATAGTAATCTGCGCCTCTTATAAAAAATCCGCTTTCTATCTACTATATAGTTAGGAGCTAATCCTGCCCTTAGAGGTTAAATTCCCTACTTAGTGCCTTATTAACTAGGATTTTATAGTCTTAAAGGAGGACCTTTTTACAGCCTAAGTCTAGGTACTTAAGAGAAAGGAAGCTAATGTTATAGTAGCCTAGGAGAAAGTCTTTGCTTTTTAAAAGAAGCTTATAAAATATACTAATAAAGGTAATGTTTGTAGCCTATAATAAGATTAATTAAAACCTAGCAACCTTATGCTTATTTATAATATCTGCCACGCTATAAATATATTATTAAACTAGAAGCTTATAATATAGTAAAATAGCCTTTTTTGCATTTATAGCTAGGCACTAGTTACTAGAGCCTACTATCTAAAAACCCTTAATAGTATAGTGCTATCTAAGATTATATCTAGAGACTATATTAAGAAGTTCTACTAGAATAACGCTAGCTAGTAGCGCTTATTTGCTAACCCTTAGCTTTACTTACCTCTAGGCTACTCTAACCCTAATAAGGTTATTAACCTTTACCCTTTAGTTTTAGGTTATAAAATATTTAATTAAATAGTCTTATATAAGGAAGCCCTTAGTAAAGAAGCTACTATTACTATATTTAGAGTTAGGGAGGTTAAAGACCCTATTCCTCTATGCCACTACCCTCTACACTTTATTAAGGTTTAGCTACTATATTTTAGTAAGTAAACAAGAAGTAACTATAAGGCTTGCCCTAGTATAGTGCTACTAGGCAAAGGCCTTAATATTTAGCACTAGGCATGTTTACTAAAAACACCCTATATAAGTTTATAGTGTTTTTAGTTAGGGAGAAGGGAGAGTATATTTCTTTTCTTACTTTAGTTATAATAATTAATTATTTCTATACTATATTATTTGCTTTCCTATTTTCCTTAGTTTATTATTTTATTTTCTTTACATATTGCCTGCACTAATTATCCCTAATCCCTACTTACTTTATTTGTTTTTAGTAATACTTATTAAAGTAAAGCTTCCCTAAGAACTAGTTAATTCTTATTATTAGATAAAGGACTACTAGTTATATTTTACTAATTAGAAAGAAGGAGGAAAATTATACTTAATCCGCAGAGTAGTATTACTATTTAGGTTACTAAAAGTGTCTAAACTATTAAGAGAACTACTAGCCCTCTAGTCTTTACTAAAGAATATAGTAAACCCTAACCTTTAAGAGCTTAATTTAAAGTCCTAGTACCTTATAGCATACCTTTACTTATAAGAGGCCCTGTTTGTATTATAAATATAGTTAGCACAAGAACCTTTAGTAACCCCCTTTAATAACACATATTTATAGAAGGGGAAGCATATATGCTTAGCAAAGGCGTTAATAGTTTTTAAGTATGTGTTTGTATAGTTTAAGTAAAAGGTATTATTTAGCTTGCTATATAGGGCTACTAGGAACCTTATGTGCCTCTTACATTAGCTAGTAATTAAATTAATAATATAGCCCTAAGGGTGCGCTAGCTTAGCCAGAATATAGACCTTATTTTAAGGGTAATACTATATATAAATTTTATATAGGAGCGAAGTATCCGCAACCGCTCCTAGTATAAATTCTTTTATTATATTAGTGCCTTTAAGAGCTACTAGTAGAGCTTTAGGCGGGTTTTAAATAGGCTTAGTAAGATCCTACACTACTATCTTAGTATAAATTAGGGCACTGCGCGCCCTAATATTAATACTACTATAAACCTAGAATATAAATTAAATATTAAACTAAGGATATTACTAATGCGTTAGTTCCTAGCTTAGCTAATTAAATAATACCTATTATAACTTACTAGTTTTATTAAAAGGTTACTCTAGTATATATTAGTGTAGCTAGACTATGCTATTAAGATATTAAGGGATAGCTATAAGATAGGGATATAAGCTTAGATAAGCCTATAGATATTTAGGAGGTCCTTATGCCTTTTGCTTAGAGATTCCGCTATAATTAAGTAGTTCTGCTATTTTTTTACTTAGTATTAAAAGTAAAGAAAAGAGGAAGTTAAAGAAAAAGCTTACAAAGAAGGTGTTAATATATATTAGATAGGATTCTATTAGGGAGGCCTAATAGTTATAATAGCTATTGCTAACTAGTAGCGCCGCTACTAGCTATAAGAGTAAATTACAAAGAATATTAATAAATAATAATACTCCTTTAAAAGCCTCTTTTTTATACTTATATAATAAAGCTAGAACTCCTTTATTAATAACACGCTTTTTTTTAAGCTTCTGCTTATAATATATATAATAATTTTGCCCCTTATACTTATACTATTTAATTACACTACCCTAAGATAGCTCATGTTTGCCCTTAAGACTTAGCTAGCTAATACTAGGTTTAACCTATTAAATACTTTAAGTATTAAAACTATAAAATAATATATACTACTATTAGTACCTACTGTCTTAAAGGGAAGTTCTTTTGCTTATCTAAAGCTAGCTATATATAAAAACTACTTAATTAGCTATATAAAACATAGCCTATTCTCTTTATATAAAGGTCTATATAGCCTAAGTAATAACTAAAGTATATATAGGTAATAAATACTATAGCATAACTTAAGGACCTTTGCCCTATAAATAAGTAGCTAAATATTAAAGATTAGGAAAATTATAAGACAGAGGCGTTTAAGTTTATTAAGATATTAGGAAGGCCCTAAGGCACTTAGCGCTAGCTTAACTAGTTTAACTGTTTAGCTATAGGAAAAATTATAGCATAAGGCTTAGAGTATATTATTATAATATATAATTTTAACTTTGCTATTAGGAAGGATATTATAAGCCACAAATAACTAGCCTAGAAAATAGGGCCTTATGCCTTCTAAATTCTATAAGAAACTAATATAGTTATTAATATTAAATATAGTATTAGCTATAACCCTATACGCCTCTATAAGGAGATAGGCAGCCGGCGCCTAGTAGCTAGATTTATTTATATAATATTCTATTAGACTGCGTTTATTTTTAATAAATCTTATAGAGTGTTTTACTATTTTAACTCCTTAAAGACTAGCTATTAAGAAAGGTTCCTTAAGGCGCTAAAAAGGTAGCACTAAATTATAATATTACTTAACTATCCCTATAAGATCTAGGGTCTTTGTGTTCCTGCCTATAACTAATAAGGCAGCTAGGAATATAGTTATATTATAATTTCCTTTTTGCTTTAAATAATCTAGTATTAAGTTAGTTATAGACTAATTAATCTTATATTACTATAGGGAGCTAGAGGGCTTTATAATCTAAAGTATATTAAGGATAACACCTTAGGGAAGCCTTATAATAGCTTAGATAGCTTCTACTACTACCTTTGTAATTAGTGCTTTATAAATAAGGTTCTAGAAGGAGATAAAAAGACTAGAGGAATAAATATAACCCTCTACATCCTATAAAGTATTATAGCCTATAAAATCACGCTTTAACTAGTCCCTAACTATAATAATTTGTGCTAGCAGTTCTTTTATAATATTAAGTATTTAGTAGGAGGCTATAGCTATATACTATAAACGCAAGAATACCTTTAAATATTTAGTAAAGGGCTTCCTTAGCTACTAAGGCTTACACCTTAGGGAGAGCGCCTAACAAATAAAAGGTAGTTAATTAAATACATAGCTAATAACTAGCGCTAGCTTATATAATAGTAGGATAACCCTTAAATGCCTAAAATTAGAATTATTAGTAAGCTAGTTATATAGAATATTACCCTATAAGTGGAAATTACTAACTAAGAGCGGACTTTATATAAGGAATTAAGTCTAATCCTAACTATTAAGAATTATATAATTTCCTTTAGCAAAGTATTAGTAAGCCTTAAGCAGCTTAGATTACTATCTAATATAAAAAATATACCTATTAAGAAATCACCCCTGCCTCTAACTCTAACGCTAGCTTAATATAGTAAAGCTTAGTAAAGCATGCTATTTAATATTCTTTCTAAAGCACTATCTAATCCTAAGATGCTAAGTAGGATTGTAAAAATGCTAGCTAAGATGTATTAATTTTATAAGAGTCTAGTACTAAGCTAAGATAAGTCTTTTTATAATAATTCCTAGCCTTATGTTACTTAATTTTATAAGGAGCAGACTAGGACTAGCAGCTAGCTTTATAAAAGGTATTATAGGGCTACTATTACTCTAAAATAGAATAGAGGGATTAGAGCTATAAGCACTTATACTATAGTAAATATTATTAGGCTTTTTAAAAGGGAAAAGGTATTGCTAAGGCCTAATATTATGCGAGAGCCTTAGAATAAAACTCTACTATTTATTATGCCCCCTAGACTAGTTAATCTAAGGGCCTAGGACGTAATTAAGGCTAAGTGTAGCTAAGTAAACTAGAAATAGCTAAATTAAAGAGACTAAGCTAATATACGCGCTAGGAGGGCTTGCTGCTATAAGTAGTATAATAACTAAGGGTTGTTTAAGGAGCTAGAGACACTATAGAAGCAGCAATCTACCTCTTCTCTTTAATAGCTACAGACCCTAAGGGTTACGTAGCTAACTATACTAAACACGCTAAAGACCCTAAAGTTATCTTAAGAGTTATATAGTTTAGGTTTATTATAATTAGGGCGCTAGGATTAAATAATTACGTTACTAGTTAATGCTTTTTCTGTTTTTTTTTTGCGTCTAGGAAGGATTATGTAAGGAGTAACGCAACCCTTGTAATTATTAAGGATAAAGGCCTTAGGGGGTTATAGGTTATAGCTAGGAAGAAGGATTAATTAGTTTATATAGTATAAAGGCTAGCGTGCCTTTAGTAGTTAGGTAGTATTATTATTAACCTTTTTGCCTTACTTTTAGCCCTCTTACCCGCGTGCGCATAGCTATATTATAATAATCTAACTTAGCCTCGCAATACTAATTAATCTAGGGACCGCGATTCTAATAGTATAGGTCTCTTTATATTATTATTTTATATAACTAATTAAGTTATTATAACCTTACATATAGACCGCTGTGGTGACGAGCCATACGTCGCCTTGACCTCTATCCAGCGCAACACAGTAGGTCTATAGGATTCTAGTAAGCTAGCTATAGTATAATAATAGGTTTAGGTTATAGCTAAAGTTACTTATTAAGATATTAGTATCTTGCAAGAGCTTTAAGGGTTTTAGTGTCCTTTTTTAATATAAAAGGTTAGTTCCTAGCGCGGACTTTAGGGTATTCTTAGTAGAAAGCCTAGAGTTAGTATACTTATTATATTTATTTTTCTAATATAAAGCTTTTAATATAAAGGAGAGAACTAATACGCTAATCTTATAGGTTTCCTTTAGTTATTAATATAAAAATTATAGTTTCTCGCAGGGCGCCTAGGGCAGACAAAAGAAATAGTAATTATTACTACTTATTATATATTAGTTCCCTTATATATAAGGGGGAAGTCTACTAGTTAGGTAGGACTTTATTATAAAGGTTATAAAGGGTATTATACCTTATACCTTAGTTATAATAAGTGCTAAAGTGTACGTAGTGTGTGTAAGTGTATAATTAATAATTTCTACCTAAGTCTAGCTAAATCCCTCCTTTATAGTGAGGGTACCCACGTATTTGTGGAGGTCCCTTCTGGACCGTAACAGTTTCTCTCTACTAAAAAGGGCAGATTAGTAAGCTTTAACTTATTAATAAAGATCTAGAGAAGCGCTAGGAGGAATATTATTAACAAAGAGCTTATAAAGCATATATTACTATAATTTATTAACCTAAAGCTATATTTAACCTCTCTTCTATAGCATAAAGGCAAGATCTTATAGACAAGGATATTAAATTCCTTAATAAGAGGCTTTAGTAGCAAATAAATTACCCGGATTAAGGGCTATATTATATTCTAATTAACTTTAAAAAAGCAAATCTCTTTGTCTTTATTAATAGATCCTTTGCAAATAATAAAAACTTTAGCTCTTAGATTAGATACCTTATTACAATTAGAAACAAGGACTTTAGTAAGGCTTAATTTATAATAAAAGGCAATATTATTACGTATAGCTTAACAAAGTGCAAACGTATTACACATAGCGCCCTCGCTTCTAAATTATATAGCATAGTTTAAGGTGCTAATATAGCCTATGTAATTAGCATAACTATTAAGATAATTATAAACTAGCTTAATCTACCTAAAATTCTAATAATCCTATGTATAGATTTAAATTCGCTATACAAATGCCTTATTAAGCTTAGTACTACTAAAAAGAAGTAATTAATAATTAATATTATAGCTCTTTAGTAATTATACAAACACAGAGAAATCTTCGAAATCCGCTAGATTAATAGTAAAGATAACCTAGCTAATATAATAATAAAGACTTTACTAAACTAAGCGCTTAAGACTCTTATTAATATAAATAAGTGTGATGGTATTAGGCTTTGCCCAATGTGGGGCCGATGCGGGTGCGCATTAGTAGTTGTGCGCACCTTGCCTCGCGCGTAGGGCTTACGCATAATAACAGGGGGGTATTTGTAGCAAGGGTATAAAGGGGGCATAATAGGGTCTTTGTGTTACCTTTTCTTCCTTTCTCTTTATATCTTTTGATAGCATTCTAATGCCTATTAGCAGTAGCAATAGGGCTAGTCTATAATATTTAAAAGATATTCTCTAGCCTTATATTTCTTTTAGCTACTAAAACAAGTTAATATGCCTTTAAACACAAACGCGAATATATAGGCTAACAGACCTGCTTCTCTTATAGCGGAAGATATAATAGTAATTCTTAACCACATTAATATAACTCTAACTACATAAGGTAACACCCTTATGGCTGTGTAATAGTGCCTTAATGCTGCATAGGAGCGGGAAGACGCTACTATAGCTGTGATTTAGGCTACATAGGCCGCCGCTAACTATACAATCTAATCCGCTGCTGCTGCTGCCTTAGCTATATCCCTTCCCTTACCTGCTAATGTAACCCTCCCTTCTAGGGTAACTAACCTTCCTTTACCTCCTGCTACGCTCCTAGTCTGCTATAAGCTAATTCTAACTAGCTCTTTTTATAATAGTAAATAATCTACCTTTAATACCTAGTGCTTCTTTATAGCGTATAAGCTATAGGCAAATTATGACTTTATTAGTTTTGCTATAAACTAGTGGATGTTTATTTACTAGAACCTCTTATCCTTTATTTAGGCTAAGGTTGCCTTATTCTTTAAGAAGGGGGATCTTATCTACTATAACCTAGCTGCCTTTCTAGACTATCTCTTTAAGCTTTACTCTAACCCTTATTACTATAAGATAGCCCTTACTAAACTTAACTAGATAGAGCAGGCTAGTAATAAATCCTTCTCTACCTTCTTTATTTGCTTTAAGCAGAAACTCTCCCTTACTAGTGGCATAAGCTAGGATAATAAGGTCTGTCTTACTAAGCTATGCTATGTGCTTAATAAGTGGATATGTAGCATATGCATTAGCTATGGTATCTCCTGTAATAGCTATAACACTACTATAGAGCAGTACTATGCTATTGCCCTAGACCTTAAGACCTCTGCGCTTAAGGATTGCTTTTATACTAGGCGTCTAACAAATCCTTTGGCCTAGTATTGCCGTACTACTAACTGTAAGGGGGATATAGCTATGTCTAGGGTAAATGCTATAGGGACCTAGGGTAAGGGTAGGAAGAAGAAGAAGCTAAAGGCTAAGGACATAGCCTTGCCCTCTACTTAGGCGCGAGCTAAGTAGGCGACTAACTAGGAGATAGCGCGTTACTAGGAGTCTAGTGCCTGCTTATGCTATAGAGAGATAGGTTATATAGCTTGTGACTGCTCCCTCCTTCCCCCTTTTTAGCCTAAGGTCTGTATTTAGTAGGCTATTACTAAGGCTAATAACTATAAGTATAAGGAGGAGGAGGAGGATAGGATAGGAAAAGACTAGCCCCTATAGCAAGTCTTACGCAAGGGCTTCTAGGCTTTGTTGCGCAGCAGACTCTAGGTTAGAAGGAGGTAGAGTTAATAGAGTATAATAAAATTTATAAACGCATAAATTGCCTAGCGTTTTTTATTCCTATTCTCTTTAACTTGTCCTCCTTTATAAATACCCTAATTAACTACGGCTGTGAGTGCTATAGTGCTATTAGCAAGTCCGCTGCTTAATAGCTAGGCCTTAAGCTTATCTAGCTGCCTTTGAGGCGCTAGGTAAGGACCGCTATTAAGGTTTAATAGCGGGGATAATAGGCACTTAAGAGGGAGTCTAGTATTACTTACCTCGCCTGCGCTGCGATTAATATTAATAGCTAGCAGTTATTTATCTGCCTTTATATAGTCCTAGGCCTTGCCTAGGATGTAATCTTTAGCCTACTATAGATAGAATACTATAACATTACCCTCTATGCTACTTAGCGGGAGCTAATAGTAGGCGTGGCGGAAGGCCTTATAGTGTGGGAGTCCTTAAGTCGCGCCTAGGGCAAGGCTATATAGGGTATAATAGGGTCTGCCTTTGTGGCTATGGCTAAGCAGGCTCGCCGCCTTTAGGATATAACTGTTTAGTTTGTGGGCACTAGCTTGCGCAAGTTAATGTTTATTCTTTAGGTTACCGCGCCTAAGTCGTAGCCTAAGGACCCCTATGCAGCCCTACTAGCTAAGCTTTATAACTTTGCTAATCTTTTTAATAAGTCTAAGGCGGACGCTCTCCTACCCTATTATAGCACCTTAGACTACTATATTTGTCTTTATAAGTCTTCTAATAGGTCCCTCCCCTCTCTCTCTTAGGGCCTGTTATACTCTATGCCTTAGGACTAGTTACTTAAACTCTAGTAGTAGCTTACAGAGCTCTTAGACAAGGGATAAATCTAAGCTAGCTTTTTTTTAGCGGCTGCTCTAGTCCTTTTAGTTAAGAAGGCTAGCAGGGGCTAGTGGTTTTGCGTAGATTACTATGCTTTTAATAAGATTACGGAGCAGGACTACTACCTATTGCCTCTTATTAAGGAAACCCTTTGCTCTCTAGCCTATGTATAATAGTTTACTAAGGTAGACGTTTAGGTAGCTTTCTATAAGCTGCGGGTTGCTAAGGGGGATAAGGCTCTTATAGCGTTCTGGACGCAGTTCGGGCTGTTTAAGTGGCTTATCTGCCCCTTTAGCCTAGCGGGTGCGCCTGCTACTTTCTAGTGTTATATTAATAATACCCTTAGTAATGCCCTTAGCGACTTTGTTATAGCATACTTAGATAATATTCTAGTTTATTCTAGTAGCTTAAGGCGCAACTATTTGCGGAAGGTTTGCGTGGTTTTTGGCCGCCTATAGGCGGCGGGCCTCTACCTTAACCTTAATAAGTCTGTCTTTGCTACCTAATAGGTCCACTACCTTAGGTATATTATTATAGCGGGCAAGAGTATATGCCCTAACCCCGCTAAGGTCTAGGCTATTTAGGACTAGGCAGCCCTAATAAAGCTATAGGGTATACGCAGCTTCCTTAGTTTTGCGAATTTTTACCGTGACTTTATTCTAGATTTCTCCTAAGTTACTAACCCCCTTTATAATCTTATGAAAAAGGGCGTCCCCTTTGTCTAGGGGCAGCGGAAGGCCTACGCTTTTAACAAGCTTAAGCGCCTCTTTATCTCGGACCTAATCCTAGCTTAATAGGACCCTGACTAGGATATAATAGTTAAGGCGGACTGCTCTAGTATTACCCTTAGTGGTTGCCTCCTTTAGCTCTAGATAGATAGTGTTTAGTACCTTGTTGCCTACTACTTAGCCTAGCTAACCCCCCCTTAGCGGAACTATACTATTTATAATAAGGAGCTCCTAGCTATTATCTCCTGCCTTAAGGTGTGGTTAGCTAAGCTTTAGGGTGTCTCTAAGCCCTTTACTATTTATACTAACTATAAGAGCCTTAAGTACTTTATAACCCTTAAAATTATAACTAAGCGTTAGGCTTGCTAGGCTAAGACACTCTTGTAGTATTATTACTACCTGCGGTACTAACCTACGTAGCACTAGCAGTGTGCTAATACGCTTTCCTAGTAGGGCTAGGATAAGGTAGGGCTAACCCTATAGTATAGCCGCCTCCTTTAACCTCTATTTATTTAGGCTGTTTTTATAGGTAACCCTAACCCTTTTAGCACTAATATTACGCTGCCCTTTAGTAACTAGGTCTTTTCCTCTCCCTACCTTTAGGCGCTCTAGGACATAGTAGTTACTTATAATATAGTATACTACTACTGCCTTGCTACTGTTTGTAAGAATATATAATAATTCCCTATAGAGGCTAAGATAAGGGAGTAGATTACAAACTATAGTGTTAGCGCTTACAGGGTGCTTTAGTTCTACGGCCGGACGTGGGTGCCTTAATAAAAGCTATTAATAACCACCCTTATCTAGGAGTGCTATAAGTTACTAGTAGCAGGCTATCTAGGTTATAACACTACCTTCTAGACCCTTTAGCAATAGTTCTACTAGGCAGGCATATCCTAGGATATTGCCTGCTATATTTAGAATTATTACTGCTATAGTAGCTATAAGAGCCGCTAGCAGTAGTAAGGCCTCCTAAAACCCCTCCCCGTCCCTAACTACTTCTAGTCCTAGATCTTAGTTAACTTTATAACAGGCCTGCTTGCACGCGGGCTATCTAATCCCTCTTTCCTTATAGTAATTATAGACTGCCTTTCTAAGTTTATCTAGCTTAAGGCTATAACTAGTATCTTTACTAAAGCATGCGCAGAGAGGTTTAAGACATGCTAGTAGCGGTTCTGTAGGTTCCCTACCTTTATTATTACTAACTATAGCTTAGACTAGCTAAGTAAGTTCTAGACTACCTTATGCTTAATTATTAAGACTAAATAGTTGCTTTCTACCTCCTACTACCCCTAGACTAATAGGGGCATAGAGCAGGCTAACTAGGAGGTGTAAGCTATCCTGTGTCTCTATGTTTCCTTCTTGTAGTTTAATTAGCCTAAGCACCTAGCAGCGTGCTAGCTCGCGCTTAATAATTAGGCTTTCTCTATTACTAGCTTTAGTCTAAACTAGCTGCTCTATAGATATAATATTAATCTAGTCTAGGTTCCCGTGGACCTTACTCCTAGCGCTACTATAGGCGTAGGATAGGTAGCCTAGTTTGCCTTATAACTTTAGGAGGCTTCTAAGCTAGCCTAGGCAGCTATTACCTTTGCTTAGTAATAATAATAGGATAGTATAGCTGCCTCCTATTGCCCTGCAGAGTGGTTCTAGGTTAGGGACTAGGTATAGCTCTCCCTTTACTATATTAAAACTAACCGCCCCTCTAGGAAGCTAGACTAGGTAGTAGCTAAGTACTATATTATAGCTGTCCCTACACTACTAATAGTTTGTTTTAATATACCCTAGGGCATTTACCCTGTTTTCTATATTAACCTTATTAAGCGCACTACTACTAATTTGCTCCCTAGTTAGCCCTAGTGTAATACATGCCTAGGGCCTGCGTGGGTGTAGAATAATAAGGATAATAAGCTTTACAAGGAATACTAGGTTAAGAAGGTGCTAGCAGCCCGCAACGTGCGGGGCCGTGGGCACTATTAGGATATCCTTATTAAATAAGTAGGACACTTAATGCTAACGTGGGAGCTGCTTAAGAACCTAGCAAACACATAGGCCCTAGCGGACTATAAGGCAAAATAGGGTAGTGTATAGTATAATAACAGTCCCTAGTAGGTTCTTAAATAGGGTTCTCTTATAAAGCTATATATATTTACTGCTTAGGGCCTAACTTACCCCTAATTAGTCTCCTTCCCCCTCTTTCCTACCTGCCCTTCTTCCTCCCCTACCTTAGTAAACCTTATATTAGTTACTAAGCAACTCTAGGGGTAGCTTATTATTATAAGGGTTAGGGGAGGGGGTATTATACTATATTTAGGATAGTGCTATTAAGATTACCTACATGTCCCTCTTGTCTCTCTTTTAGCAGTATTAATAGCTCTTTAGCGTGCGCCCTTATAGGGTGTGTTAGGGGTATTAGGGGGTGTTTAGTAATTCCTCTACCTGCAGGCTAGGCCTGTGGGATTGCTATAGCGGCTACATAACGCTCTATAGTATTGCTATCTACTCCTCTATAGCCCTCTACATAGCCCTAAAGGACTATATAGTATGCTATTAGTAGCTAGCTATAGCCTAGGCATTCCGCTCCCCCTACGCGAATAGCATGCTTCTAAGCTAGGCAAGGGGTTAGACTAGTAGCTGCATAGCACCCTAGATAAGGGCGCTAGGGGATATAAGGAATAGGTTAGTAGCTATATTACTAGGTAGTGTAGGCGCGGCACTCCCTATAACAGGCATGTTATTAGCAGGTGTGGCGGTAGTAGGGGCGTTGTGGATAGTCTGGATAGTAACTAGGGCGTACTTAGCGTGGCAGTATAGGTTAGTAAATCTATTACCTAGGGCGTAGAATTTAGGTGTTAGGATAGCGGCTGTCTAGATCTGCTAGGTCCCCTTATAATACACCTCTAGTGTAATAATAGCGCGGCCCTTAGCTATAGCTTATATTAGGGCGTGTATAGTGTGCCTAATGCAGGGATTAGCCGCTAGTATACGCGTGTCTTACACGCATTTCTAGCAGCCTTTCTAGCAGCTCTTGTATAACTTCCCTTAGGGACTATGCTTATAGTCTAGTCTGCCTAATTAGATAGTAATAAGGATATACTAGATATAGGGTAGGTTAATAGTTATAAGTATAGCGTTGCCCTCCTTATTAGAGTCTTCTTCTATAATAAACTTACCTAGGGCCTGCGCCTAGTGCTAGTGCAAGGGCAGGACATTGCCCTATGCGCTAAGAGGTGGTTATAGGGGCTAGCATAGTGCGCCTAGGGGAGGCTATAGTGGCTATAGGTGTATATAGGCGGCTAGGGCAGGCGGGGGTTGCTTACTAATATTCTAGAAGCTATATAGGGGAAATAGCGCCTAGGCATAGCCTAGGTAGTATAGTAGCAGTAGGTACTATAGTAGTAGTAGGCCTTAGGGTAGCTGTAATATAGTAAGCAACTAGGCGTGGGATTTAGTAATGTAAAGTAAGCTTAGGAATAATAATAAGTCTGTAAGAAGGTAATAGGTAATAGACTAAAAACTCTTTGTAATAGGGGGGATAGAGGAGGATGGTTAGTAGGACTCTAGGGGCGGATAAGATAAGGTTTTTATACCTCTAATAGGCGTCTAATACGGCGTTGTCTGGTCTAGGTGTTACGCGCGAATAATAATAACTATAGGTTCTTATAATACTAGCTAGCTATGCTAGCTATTAATAGCTTGCTTCTTGCGCCTAATATAGGCGCCTTACTCTAACCAGGTACTAACATTAGGCGGGTTGCTTAGATATAGTCTAACCACTAGCAACTATTAACAGCCTATGTCTTGCTTCTATGCTAGCTATTTAGTGCGGCGTGTTATGCTTACACCGCGCTTATTATGTTTACTATGTTACTTATTTGCGCTACCTAGTAGGGTTTATAGTTCTATTTAGTTCTATATCCCTTTATCTTAGTCTACTGCCTATCCTTAGACTGTCTCCTTAACTTACTAGTCTAGTGCCTGTCCTAGCTAGGCTAGCTTACCTTCCCTAGTAGTGTTTAATGTGATAGGGGCGTTTTATTTCTTAATTCACTTGCCTGTGGCTTTTTCTTACTAACCTAACGCTTTTATATAGGCAGCGTTTGCGTGGCATAGCCGCTGCCTAGGGCGGAAGGCTATATAATAGTATTAGGCTTTGCCTAATATAGGGCTAATACAGGTGCGTATTAGTAGTTATGCGTACCTTACCTCGCGCGTAGGGCTTACACATAATGACAGGGGGGTATCTATAGCAAGGGTATAAAGGGGGTATAACAGGGTCTTTATATTACCTTTCCTTCCTTTCTCTTTATGTCTTTTGATAGCATTCCAACGCCTATTAGCAGTAGCAATAGGGCCAGTCCATAACAATAAGATTATAATTAGGATAGAAGGTTAGGTAAAAAGAGTAGTATAAGACCTAATAAAAGGGTTATTATAAGAGTTATTACAAGAAGCATACATACTTTAATCTTTATAATAGTAACTACCTTATTAAGAGTTATAAATCTTAAGTAGTAGCATTATAATATATATAATTATAATAACTTCCATATTTATTTCTTTAGCTATAACTATAGCATATTATACGTGTTTTAGGGATATTAGGGTTATACTAATTAGTACCTATTATATTATAATAACTATTACTATTTCCTTTATTACTTTATGTAAGAACCTAATTAAGGGATTAGATTTAATTAGCTAAGTATTTAATATATTTAGCAGGGAGGGATTAGAGGCTCTTTGTGTTATGTTAATTTCTAGTATAAAAAGAGAAAAGTGCTAGTATTAATATTAACATAATAGGTTAGGTTAACGCGGACCTAGCGTATCTTAATTAGCTATATCTAAGCTTGCCTTAGATAGGTAGCTAGTGCGCTAGTTACATAACCCACAACTTTGCGCATTATAAAAACTACCAAAAGGCCTCCTACTTAGCTAGCTAGATAGTAATATTAATAACGTTAACTAGAATCCTAGTACTTCCTTTTGCGCGCGCATTGCTTGTTATTTCTTGTACCTTTGTTATTGATTCGCCTGTGTACGAATCAACACTTTTAAGGTCTATTAAAATACTAGTAGTTAATAGGATAAATCCTAGGAATTCTACTAAGTCTTAATAAAAGGTATACTTAGAAGGTTTTGTGTATAGCTCTGCCTTTTTTATATATTTAAGGACTTATTTAATATATTTTATGTATGCTTCTTAGGTTTTAAAGAAAATAAGAATATTATCTAAATATACTATACAAATAGTGTCTATTAGTTTATAAAGAGCTTAGTAAATGTAATTTTAAAACGTAGCTAGGGCATTAGTAAGGCTAAATAGTATAATAAGGTATTTAAAGTGTTTATAGTAGGTTTAGAAAGTAGTCTTTTACTTATTACTAGCTTTTATTTAGATTTAGTAGTAGGTATCTTTAATATTAATTTTAGAAAAGTATTTTATACTCTAATAGTAGTTAAGGATCTTTAAAATAAGGGGTAAAGCATAGTAATTCTTAAGTATAATTTTATTAATTCCCTAGTAATTTATATAAAGTTAGAGTGTTTTATTTTTCTTTAGGATAAAGAGAATTAGCACGCTTATAAGGCTTTTTAAGGGTTTTATATGCCCTTTTGCTAGGTTATCTTAGATATAGTCCTAGAGCTTCTTAAGTTTTGCTTATAAAAGGGGGTATATAGGACTATATAGAGGTATAGTGTCTAGGAGGAGGTTAATAGTATAGTTTATTTCCTTTTAAGATAGTAATAGTCTAGCCTTATTAGAGGTAAATATATTTTAAAACTCCTAGAGTTTGTTTAGGATAGTATTAGCATTACTAAAAGTATTAGTAACTTCTTTATCTCTAAGGAAATTAAGCTATTAAGGGATTTTATAGTAAATACTACTGCTTTTTATTATGATTTCTTAGCAAAATAGTAAGGGGTTAAAATCTTTAACTTATCTTAACTAAGCTTAAACTACTACTCTTAACTATATAAAAATAAGTATACTTATTCCTTTATAAGGGTATATATTCTAATTAATATAAGACTTTCCTTAGGTTTTAGGTCCCTATTAATAGTAATATAATTAATAATAAGGTCTTTCTCTTAACCCCTTAAGTCTTTTAGGGTAAGTAGTATATAATATACTCTATATTAAAGTATTATAAGATTCCTTATAGCCTTAAGGAAAGGGGCTATTACTTAGGCTTTTTTTAGTTAGTGTTATTACGTAAACTTAATGCTTATAATATTAATATTAGAGTAATTATTTAGGTTTATAAATATTTTAGTAGTGTTTTGCCCCTTTATAAATACTAGAATATAAAATCTATATCCTATAGGTATTTAGGTATTAGTAGTAAAGGTTAGTGTCGGAATAATCCCTTACATCACGGGTTAAGATTATTCCGTGCCGCCCGCGGCACCGACGGGCGGGCCACGCTGCGGCCCGCCGGCAACGCAAGCGAGCATGTGACCAATCACATGACCCCCTGCGCACAACCTTTGCAGCCCACAACCCCCCCCTATAAAGGGGGATTGCGGGCTGCCTCACTAGATAGAAGAACTAATAACTAAGAACCTTTGACTATATTTGAACCTAACCAGTACCCCTTGTTGCGTACGCAATACCTGTGACTAGATGTCACTTTAATTAACCTGTTTAATCTAACACTAATTAGTGGTCTGGTTGATTAGCCGCGTGGTAATTCACGCAGGTTATAAAAAGACCACAGATTTATAAGGATTAATACAGAAGAGCTAATTCCGCTATTACAGGTTAGCCTAGTCCTCTAGGCCCGCCTATAAGATAGCCGCTTTGTGCTAAGGCAATTCCGTTATTACAAACTAGCTTATCTAGCTTGTCTATAAAATAGCTGCTTTATACTTAAGCAATTCTGTTATCACGGGTTAGCTTAATCCTTTAAGCCCGCCTATAAGATAGCCGTTTTGTACCCTTATTAAGAACCTTAAGAAGATCCCTCTGCAAGCCCTGCTTCCCTAGGCTTTAGACCTCACGATTACAAGACCCTCTGCAAGCCTGGTTTCCCTCGGCTTTAGACCCCTCACGACCTTAATCACATCAAAAGACCCCCTACAAGCCCTGTTTCCCTAGGCTTCAGACCTTCCGACCTCGATCACATTAAAAGACCCTCTGCAAGCCCGGTTTCCCTCGGCTTCAGACCCCTCACCGACCTTGATTACGAACCCCTCTGCAAGCCCTGCTTCCCTAGGCTTTAGACCTTCTGACCTTGATTACGAACCCCTCTGCAAGCCCGGCTTCCCTTAGCTTCAGACCCTACGACCCCAATCTTATAATTCGATCCCGACTGATTTAATAAGATACCCCCCCCTAGCTAATAAAATACTTTAAAAAATAAAGACTCCCCTGCTCCCTTGCTGCATTGCAAGGTTTAAGAGCCTAATGCCCTTAAACTAGCATAAATATACCTATAAAGAGCGTGATTAAAAGCCTTTTAACCCTTTAAAAGCCTTATAATTAGAGCTTTGTAGGATAATTACCTAATTTATCTAGGGATATATGCTAGAAGATAACAAGCCCCTTTATGTAAAGACCCTTTAGGAAAGCTTTATAATAGACTTTATTCTCTAGACTAAAGATAACTTTAAGAGAGTCCCTGTATATCTTCTTCGAAGCTTTAGAACCCTCCTT
>SRQA01000287.1:0-27053 GCA_018360365.1 Claviceps citrina | reverse complement strand
AGTATTTAATAGTATAGGTTGCGAAAAGATCTATTATATAAGCTACTATATAGCTAAGACTTTAGAAGACCTTCTCCTAGGAATAAATTAGTTTAGAAATAAAAATTTACGTGTGTTATTATAGTATATATAAGAGTGGATTTTCCCTATTATAAGATAATATATTAAAGTTATTATATTAATAAAGTAACTATATAAAAAGATAAAAAAGTTATTTATAATACTAGTGCTTAGCGCTAGCTTCTTAAAAGGAATAGACCCTAAAGACCTAAGTATACCTAAGAAGAAACTAAGCAGCAAGATACCCACGAAGAAGCTACCTAAGTGTTATGTAGATTTTACAGATGTGTTTAACCTTAAAAAGGTAGCTTTATTACCCTTCTTAGAAGGTTACACGTATTTAATTAAAATTAAAGAAGACTAAAGACCCCTATAGGGTCTAATATATAACCTTACAGAAAGGGAGCTAGAAGAGCTCTGTAAGTACCTTATAATAGCGTAGGAGAGAGGCTAGATATATTATTTAATTAGTCCTGCTAGCGCCCTAATTCTCTTTATTCTAAAAAAGGGAGGTAAATTACGCCTATATATAAATTATAAAGGCCTTAATAAAATTACACAAAAGAATCAGGCCCCTATACTACTAATCTTAGAGATCCTTAATAGATTAAAGGGAGCTAAGGTTTATACTAAGTTTAACTTAAAAGACATGTATAATTAGCTTTATATTAGTAAAGAAGATAAGTAGAAGACTGCCTTTTATTATTAATATAGTTATTATAAATATCTTATAATACCTTTTAGGCTTATTAACGCCCTAGCTACTTTCTAAGAATTTATTAATAATACCCTCTTAGGGCTTATTAATTTAATCTATATTATTTACCTTAATAATATTCTAATTTATAGTAGTAATCTAGCAGAGCATAAGCAGCATATTTACTAAGTCTTAGAAAGGCTATGTTTAAAGAAGCTTTATGCTAACCTTAAGAAGTGTGAATTCTTAACTATAAAGGTTAACTTTCTTAGCTATATAGTATTAATAGAAGGAATTACTATAAAGCTAGAGCGAGTTAAAGCAGTAGTAAATTAGCTAGAACCTTGCAGTGTTAAAGACATGTAATTATTTCTTAGGTTTACTAGCTTTTACTATTATTTTATTTATAAATATAGTAAGATTATAGCCCCCCTTACTAATTTAATAAGGAATAATATAATAGGGCTACTTACATTAGGTCCCCGCGAGCGTAAGGCGTTTAAGACGCTTAAGCAAAGCTTTATTATAGCACCTATTCTAGTATATTTTAATCTAGCTGCGCTATTAAGAATAAAGACTAATATATTATGCTTTACAATTAGCATAATTCTTTTATAAAAGCAAGAAGACTAATAGCATCCTATTGCGTACGCATTAAGGAAGCTACTAGGTGCTAAAGTGTACTATTTAACTCCTAATGCTAAGCTACTAGTAATTTAAGAAGCCTTTAAGAATTAGAGATATTATATAGCCTATAGTACCTAACCTATTTAGGTTATTATAAATTATCTTAATCACAAGTATCTTGTGTTAAGGCCTAAGCTTACTAGCAGGCAAGTATAAGCCCTTAATAAACTTAATCTATATAACTTTATAATTAAATATAGGCTATGGGTTAAGAACCCTACAAACCCTTTATCTTGCAGGTTAGACTATAATACTAGCGTTAAAGATATAGTGTGTGGGGAGTGACGCGACCCTCGCAGTCATCAAGGATAAAGGCCTCAGGGGGTTATAGGTTATGGCTAGGAAGAAGGATTAATTAGTTCATGTAGTATAAAGGCCGGCGTGCCTCTAGTAGTTAGGTAGCATTATTATTAACCTTTTTACCTTGCTTTTAGCCCTCTTACCCGCGTGCGCGTAGCTATGTTATAATAATCTAACTTAGCCTTATAATACTAATTAATCTAGGGACCGTAATCCTAATAGTATAGGTCTCTTTATATTATTAACTTATATAACTAATTAAGTTATTATAACCTTATATATAGACTGCTATAGTAACAAGCTATACGTTGCCTTAACCTCTATCTAGTGCAACATAAATAGGGGCTAAACTGTGGACAAAATTTAATATTATTAGAGGCATTTCTTAGCTACTATAAAATAATATATCTAAAGGACTAACTATTAAACAAAGGAAACAAAGAAGAATTATAATATAGGAAAAGCCTACTTATCCTATAAATAAATAACTTATACGCTAATAAAGGATTATGTAAAGGAAGTTATAAAGAAGATTATATTAAAGAACTAGGCTAATAAACTAGTCTAGTTGCTAAAAAATACTAGTAGAATTTTACATAAGGGAGGCCTTAGCTAAGCGAATAAGTTATAGCAAAAAACGCTATCTTACTAGTACTAACTATATAGCAAAGCTTTCCTTAGAAGAAATTAGAAGATTAATTAATCTTAATATAAACATATAAAAGAATAACTTTTACTAGGCAAACACAAGTTATTTACTTTAGCCTAAAAATACTAGGCTAAAGGAGGTTACGCTACTGCCTTACTACTAGAACTATATTAATTAATTAGTGTTAAAAGAGTAAATTAGTTTTACGCTTATTACTATAGTTATTAGACTCTTCTATATGCTAATAAGAAGCCTTTTACTAACTAGCGTTCTACTTAGTTATAGTATATATAGTTAGGGTCTTACTTCTAAATCTACTAGGCTAAGTATTAAATAATTAAACAAACTTTTATTAGCTTTAGTTGCTCTTACTATAAAGTTTATATTACCTGCTAATTATTATATATTAGAAGCACCTAGAACGCACTTATGCTAACTTAGCTATATAAGTTTAAATTATTAGAAGACTCCTTAAAGACTAATTATACCTAAGGTAGTATTACCTAACATAGGATTAATTAATTTAGACATAAAGGAAGTCCTACTAAGTCTAATATTACTAACATATCTAATAAGGATCCTAGGTTAATGCCCCTGCCTAAGGAGATAGACTTCTTAAACTTTATAAAGATATTAGGCAAAACACTTAGAAAGCATGCCTTTATTATATTTAATTAGAATAAGGCTAACCTCTAATTTATTAGGGAGAATATCTCTAACACACTAAGTAAGTTTAAATAAAAAATAGCTACCCTTAGAGTTAATAAGAAGGATTAGCTAAAGATCTTTACTTATAAGGTTTACCCTAGTATTTAAGTTTAGGTAAAGACCCTTATTGCCTTATATAATTAGAAGGAAAGTAAGGAAGAACTCTTACTCTAGTATAACGCTACTACTTAAAATAAGATAGAGAACGCATAGAATTCTCTTAAAGATCTTAATACTAAACAACCTTCTACTATAAGCAACACGCACCTCTAGCTTTAATAGTATTAGGCCTTAATAATAAAGGCTAAACCTTAGACTTAGAAGATAATAATAGGTTAAGGTAATTATATTTATAAAGCTCTGCTAGACTTAGTTATTCTTAGCTTTATAAATATAAACCACATAAGTAGGAATAACTTCTTAACTTTGCCTTATAAGACTCTCTAGGAAAAGCTTTATAACTATGCCTAAGTTTAACTTAAATTAGAAAACAAAAATTCACAAACTATTAAACCTACGTAATCTAAGCATAAGGATTAATTAGTTTCTTATAATTCTAAGTCTAATTTAAATTAATATAGAGTCCGCTTTGCTAAAGAGATGCCTAAGGCTAGTTAGCTTACTTATATAGCGTTAGACTCTAATAATAAGGATAGAACACCTAGAACCTCTAGAGAATAGTAAGATTAAATAAATCTATTAACTAAATAACTTAAGGAAATGTAAATTATAATTACCTAATAGGATAGGAATATTAATCTCCTTAAGTAGCTTAAGAGTAAGTTTAGCTGCTAAAGAGGGACTAGTTAGCAAGACTTTAGCACAAATATTATAATAACTAACTAGGACGCTAGGAATAGCACCTTTAGTAATAATTAGAGAGGAGGTTATAGTAGCGGTAGGCGGTCTAGTAGCAGGTATAATAATAATAACTATAGCAAGTCTTATAGCGCTAATAGTAGCTAGAAAGATATTAAGTATAACTACTATAAAGAACCTAGGCACTATATAAACTAGTGCTAAGTGCTAGCTTTAAATACTAACCTAGGCTTTAGCAAGTATAATTAGAGAGAAGGACTGCTATATATTAGTAGTAGCATTATCCCTCTAGGCTTTGTTTAAGCTTTCCTTTCTAAGGGTAGCACTACTTATAGGGCAGTAGTTTTCTAGGCTTTAATCTTTAAGAATAGTAAGGCCTATAACCTTCTGCCTACTATAAAGACAAGACCTAGTATAGGGCCTAATAAGTAGAATATAACTAAGATAAAAGCAGCTATAGTGGAAGAGGCTACTAGAACAAAGGATTCCTACAGATATTGCCTACTACAAAGATTAAATAGTACTGCTAGAACTGCTATAGCTATAGTAATCTATTTTAAGCGCACAGGGAACTCTAGGGCACTACTAATAGTATTATTAATATTATTAGCCCTAATCTACACTATAATGCCTATACCTTTAGTAACCTTAGTAGCGCCTCTAGGTCTTATAGGTACCTCTATAGTAAACGCAGTAGTCTCTGCTAGCACTATAATAGCCTTAGTTAGTGCTTTAGTAGATAGCTTTATAAACATAATGCCTAAAGGTTAAGGACTTAGTATACAAGCTATAGCAAACTTAGGGACTACTAAGAAGTTGCCTTAGGGCTTTAGAAAGCCTAAGAAAACCAAAGCTAAGATTTAGATTAATAATAAGCTCTTAGAGTTAGTAAAAGCTAACTATAAGGAAGCTAACCTAATTTACAGACATATATTAGAAATGCTATATAATAAGATCTTTAAAAAGAAGGTTAGAGTTAGTCTTTAAGACCTCTACTACTTAATACTATCCTTAGCTAAGGCTATAAGCTAAGAGTGCTTTATATATTTTAATAGAGTTAAAAAGATATACTACTTTATGCCTAGCGTAGCAGAAGATATATAAGCTATAGAATATATAATAATGCTAAGAAAATAACTCTAAACTAAGGATAGTAAAGATTAAATAGTTAATATAATCTAATACTTAAAAGCTTTTATAAAGGACGCTAGGCTAGACAAGGCTAAAGATATTTTAGATTACTATATAAGAACCCCTACTGCGGGAGTTAATATAACACTCTAGGAAGTTATGCAGAAAAGGATAGGCAACCTGCTAGTAATATCTAATCCTTATCTTAAGACTTTGCAGACTAACACTATTAGCCTAGATAAGGCTGTTAGTATAATAGTAGCCTTTATTATTTAACTTATTTCCCTTATTAGCTACCTTTAGGACCTCCTGCACCTTCTAGTTAAGCTAGGCAACCTAGACAAACGCTTTTATTTAGCCCTAATTAATAGTGGCTTATAAGGGAATATTATTACTAAAAGCTAGGCTTACTAGGCTAGTTTAAAGATTTATCCTATGACTATAAAAGCTAATACTATATCTTACACTAATAAAGTAATTAGAATAATAGGCGAAGTGCGTATGAAACTCTACCTTAGAAGCGTTTAGACCCCTATTAGACTTTATATATCTCCTAATACTATCTTTATAAAACTAATCCTTAGGATGCCTTTTATTTAAATAGCCTAAGCTACCTTTAAGTATAGTAATAGGGAGGGTAATATATTTATTAAGTATAGGTTTAATAATATTATTATAGTCTCTAAGGTTACTAGAGGCGTTTAGTAGGAGCTTGCTAATAGGGAAAGGGAATAGTTTATATAGGTTTACTATATATCCTTCTTACTTAGTAAATTACTAAATAATTACTTAATATTAGGCACTTAAGCTAGCGTTAAGGCATAATAAACTATTATTAAGGAGCCTAAGAGATATTACTTAGCGCTAGACCTAGAGGCCTAGAGGGAGAAGGGAGAGGAGAGTAAAGTTACTAGTAGAACCTTTCCTACTATATACTAGCTGCAAGGCTTAATGCTAGCCGCGCTAATCTAGATAACTACTACCTCTTATAACCTACCTAACAAACTAATACTAGCTAGGGTAAGTGTGGTTATAAATAACTAACTAACTACTAAGATAGAAACAGAAATAAGCAAACTAACTATATTACGCGCAGACACAGGAACTACTAAACTAACCTTAGCACCTTTAAATACACCTTAACTTATAGTTAACTCTCTTATAGTTCTTAATAATATTAAAGATATTAAGGTTTGCAAAGGACTACGCGGAGAGCTTAAAGAAGGAGATAAAGTTATACAAGTTACCTAGAAAGAAGGCATGTGTATTACAAGTTTAGTGCTAGAATTAGTAGCTAAGAAATTCTATAGCCTCCTAACTAAAGCTACTGCTAAGCTTTAACCTCTTACTAAGAAACCCTTTATAAAGCTTTAGGTAAATACTATATATAAAAGGAAAGCTAATAAAATCTACCTAAGGGATAATATCCCCTCTAATAGCACCACCCCTAATAATAACCCTAACTAGAAGGCGAAGAAGTAGGCTAAAGCTAAAGACTACCTTAACACAAGCGGCAGATTCGCAAATTATATTACTAGAAGATTTAGTAAAAAGCCACAGGGCTTCTAACTAACTTAGGACTAGCTAAATTAATTAATATCTAGTGTTAGAGACTAGCTTTAGCCTAAGAAGCTTAAGGTATTCTGTAAGATACTTTATAACTAAGAAGCAGCGCTAGCTTAGGACTTATTAGAGTGTGGATTAGTTAATCCCCTTATTACGCTACCTTAGGTTATTAAAGTTATTAAATATAGCGCTTAGCAAGCGAGATTAATTCTAATCCCCTTAGGACTTTAAGATAAGCTAATAAAGCTACTTAAAAAGAAGCTTAAGTATAGCTATATTAAGGAAAGCTATAGAGCTTATAGGAACCCCTACTTCTTAGTTTTAAAGAAGAATAGAGGAGTGCGTTTAATCTTATTAGCTATAAAGTATAATAATATTATAATTCGCAACGCTTACATCCCTTAAGGCGCCGAGGCTTTTAGTAAGGACTTTGTGATATACAAACTACTTAGCTTGCTTAACTTTCTCTCTAGGTATAACTAGCTCCGGCTAGCACTATAAAGCTATAATATAACTATAATTTTAACGCTATTAGGGCTCTATTACCTCTATACCCTTCTATAAGGGGCAACTAATTTAGTTACATAGTTTTGCTAGACTATAGCACAAATCCTCTTTAACTTAATCCCTATAGTTTGCTTACCCTTCCTTAATAATATTATAGTTAAGGGCCTAAAAAACACCTATAAAGACACTAAAATCTTGCCTAGGATCCGCTAATATATGCTAGAACACCTAATTAATATTAACTAAGTCCTTGTTAATATTAAACTTATAGGCTATACTATCTCTGCGCTAAAGTTAAAGTTTTGCTAGAGCTTCCTTAAGATTATTAGTTATGTTTATAGCACAAAGGGGTATGTGCCTACTAAAGCGAAGATTACTAAGCTACTTAAATAAAAGCATTATAGAAATATATATAATATTTAGTCTTTTCTTAGCCTTACTAGCTGCTATAGGCTCTAGGTTAAGAAGTATACTTAGGTTACTAAACCCTTAGTATAGCTGCTTTAAAAAGATATGCCTTAGCATTAGGGAGATAAAGAATAGTATGCTATAAATATAGTTATTACTATAATAACTAAGGCACTAGTGTTAGTATTACTTAATCTCTTAGTAGGTTATAGGGAGATTATTCTTACTATTAATACCAGCTTAGTTAGCTAGGGGGCTGTATTATAATAGGTTGTTAATAATAAGAGGCACCCTGTAAGGTTTAAGAGTGGAACTTAGCAAGAATTAGAGCGAAAGTATAATATTATAAAGCAGGAATGTAAGGCTATTATTTATGCCTTTTAATGCCTCCGCGTTTATTTTTATAAAGTACTCTTTATACTAGAGACTAACTCCTAAGTCCTAGTATATTAGGTTAATAGCGCTATAAATAATATCCCTAGAGCCTTAGTTATAAGATAAATTAGCTATATTATGCTCTTTAACTTTACTACTAAATATATCCCTAAAGAAAAGAATAAAATTACTAATGCTTTATTACAAAAAGGCCTAGGAGAATTTAATAAGCAAGATTAATTAGTTAAAGGCAATATTAAGGAGTTTATTAACCTTAAATTAAACCCTATACTCTTAATACCTAAAGATAGGGCCTATTATAGCAAGGACTAGCAGAAGTTAATAAACTACTTTATAATACTAGAAAAACTAAAGAATATAACCTCTAAGGAGTACTAAAAGCTACAGGCACAGGCCTAGCGCTTTTATATTAATAATAGCAGGCTCTAGACCTGCTCTTATAATAACTTATAGGCCCTACGCTTAGTAGTTAATAATAAGAAGGAGTAGAATTAGATTATTAAGGCTACGCATAAAGAATTAGGCTATAAGGGTTATAAAGTAGTCTACTATTTAATTAAGAGTAGGTATTAGTAGACGAATAGTTACATAGATATATAGAAACTATTATAATCTTATAAGCGCTGCTAGATATTTACCCCTTAGAGGCCTAGGAAGCTATTAATCCCTAGCATGCTAGGCATGCTTATAAGCAAGATTTATATTAACACTTAGTATATACCGCCTAATAATAGCAAGAAATACCTACTAGAAGCGCGTTATAATTTCATAGGCTAGGTTAAAGCTAAGGCGGTCTTATGCGCTAATATTAAGGAAATTAGGAGGTTCCTTTAGAGTCTAGTCTATTATTTTAGTGCTTTTTGCTTTGTAGTCTTTAATAGAGGCCCTAAAATATAAGGTAACCTTAAGGCAGCCTTAGAGGCTCTAGGCATTAAAGGTATACAGACCTTAGGCTATAACCTAAAGGCAAACACGTTTGTTAAAGTAGGGCATTAGTCCCTTGCCTTAGCTATTTTAAAGATAGGAGGTTATAATAATAAGTAGTTAGACTATCTTAAGCTAGCTCTCTTTACAAACTAAATAGTAATCCACGCCTCTTATAGAAAATCCGCTTTCTATTTGCTATATGGTTAGGAGCTAATCCTGCCCTTAGAGGTTAAATTCCCTACTTAGCGCCTTATTAACTAGGATTCTATAGTCTTAAAGGAGGACCTTTTTGTAGCCTAAGTCTAGGTGCTTAAGAGAAAGGAAGCTAATATTATAGTAGCCTAGGAGAAAGTCTTTGCTTTTCAAAGAAGCTTACAGAATATACTAACAAAGGCAATGTTAGTAGCCTGCAATAAGATTAATTAAAACCTAGTGACCTTGTGCTTGTTTATAATGTCCGCTACGCTATAAATATATTATTAAACCAGAAGCTTATAATATAGTAGAATAGCCCTTTTTGTATCTATAGCTAGGCACTAGTTACTAGAGCCTACTATCTAAAGACCCTTAATAGTATAGTGCTATCTAAGACTATATTTAAAGACTATATTAAGAAGTTCTACTAGGATAATACTAGCTAGTAGCGCTTATTTACTAACCCTTAGCTTTACTTGCCTCTAGGCTACTCTAACCCTAATAAGGTTATTAACCTTTACCCTTTAGTTTTAGGTTATAAGATATTTAATTAAATAGTCTTATATAAGGAAGCCCTTAGTAAAGAAGCTACTATTACTATGTCTAGAGTTAGGGAGGTTAAAGACCCTATCCCTTTACGCTACTACCCTTTACACTCTATTAAGGTCTAGCTACTATATCTTAGTAAGCAAATAAGAGGTAATTACAAGGCTTGCCCTAGCGTAGTACTACTAGGCAAAGGCCTTAACGTTTAGCACTAGGTATATTTACTAAAAACACCCTATATAAGTTTATAGTGTTTTTAGTTAGGGAGGAGGGAAAGTATATTTCTTTTCTTGCTTTAGTTATAATAATTAATTATTTCTATACTATATTATTTACTTTCCTATTTTTCCTAGTTTATTATTTTGTTTTCTTTATATATTACCTATACTAATTATCCCTAATTCCTACCTGCTTTATTTGTTTTTAGTAATGCTTATTAGAGTAAAGCTTCCCTAAAAACTAGTTAATCCTTATTATTAGACAAAGGACTACTAGTTATATTTTACTAATTAGAAAGGAGGAGGAAAATTATACTTAATCCGCGGAGTAGTATTACTATTTAGGTTACTAAAAGTATCTAAACTATTAAGAGAACTACTAGCCCTTTAGTCTTTGCTAAAGAATATAGCAAACCCTAACCTTTAAGAGCTTAATCTAAAGTCCTAGTACCCTATAGCGTACCTCTACTTATAAGAGGCCCTGTTTATATTATAAATATAGTTAGCGCAAGAACCCCTAGTAACCCCCTCTAATAATATATATTTATAAAAGGGGAAGTATATATGCTTAGCAAAGGCATTAATAGTCTTTAAGTATGTATTTATATAGTTTAAGTAGAAAGCGTTATTTAGCTTGCTATATAGGGCTACTAGGAACTCTATATGCCTCTTATGTTAGCTAGTAATTAAATTAATAATATAGCCCTAAGGGTGCGCTAGCTTAGCTAGAATATAAACCCTATTTTAAGGGCAATGCTATATACAGATTTTATATAAGAGCGAAGTATTTGTAACTGCTCTTAGTATAAATTCTTTTATTATATTAGTGCCTTTAAGAGCTACTAGCAAAGCCTTAGGCAGGTTTTAAATAGGCGTAGTAGGATCCTACACTGCTATTTTAGTATAGATTAGGGCACCGCGCGCCCTAATGTTAATACTACTACAAACCTAGAATATAAATTAAATATTAAACTAAGGATATTACTAATGCGTTAGTTCCTAGCTTAGCTAATTAAATAATACCTATTATAACTTACTAGTTTTATTAAAAGGTTACTTTAGTATATATTAGTGTGGCTAGACTATGCTATTAAGATATTAAGGGATAGCTATAAGATAGGGATATAAGCTTAGATAAGCCTATAGATACTTAGGAGGTTCTTATGCCTTTTGCTTAAAGATTCTGCTATAATTAAGTAGTTTTGCTATTTTTTTGCTTAGTATTAAAAGTAAAGAAAGAAGGAAGTTAAAGAAAAAGCTTATAAAGAAGGTATTAATACATATTAGATAGGATTCTGTTAGGGAGGCCTAATAGTTACAATAGCTATTGCTAACTAGCAGCGCTACTACTAGCTATAAGAGTGAATTACAAAGAATATTAATAAATAATAACACTTCTTTAAGAGCCTCTTTTTTATACTTATATAATAAAACCAGAACTCCTTTATTAATAACACGCTTTTTTTTAAGCTCCTGCCTATAATATATATAATAATTTTGCCCCTTATACTTATACTATTTAATTACACTGCCCTAAGATAGCTTATATTTGCCCTTAAGACTTAGCTAGCTAACACTAGGTTTAACCTATTAAATACTTTAAGTATTAAAACTATAAAATAGTATATGCTACTATTAGTACCTATTATCTTAAAGGGAAGTTCTTTTACTTATCTAAAGCTAGCTATATATAAAAACCACTTAATTAGCTATATAAAACGTAGCCTATTCTCTTTATATAAAGGTTTATATAGCCTAAGTAATAACTAGAGTATATGTAAGTAATAAACACTATAGTATAACTTAAGGACCTTTGCCTTATGGATAGGTAGCTAAATATTAAAAACTAGGAAAATTATAAGACAAAGGCGTTTAAGTTTATTAAGACATTAGGAAGGCCCTAGAGCACTTAGCGCTAGCTTAACTAGTTTAACTATCTAGCTATAGGAAAAATTATAGTATAAGGCTTAGAGTATATTATTATAATATGTGATTTTAACTTTACTATTAGGAAGGATATTATAAGCCGCGAATAACTAGCCTAGAAGATAGGGCCTTATGCCTTCTAAATTCTATAAGTAACTAATATAGTTATTAATATTAAATATAGTATTAGCTATAACCCTATACGCCTTTATAAGGAGATGGGCGGCTAGCGCCTAGTAGCTAGATTTATTTACATAATATCCTATTAAACCACGTTTGTTTTTAATAGATCTTACAGAGTGTTTTACTATTTTAACTCCTTAAAGACTAGCTATTAAGAAAGGTTCCTTAAGGCGCTAAAAGGGTAGTACTAAATTATAATATTGCTTAACTATTCCTATAGGATTTAGGGTCTTTATATTCCTACTTATAACTAATAAGGCAGCTAGGAATATAGCTATGCTATAATTTCCTTGTTGCTTTAAATAATCTAGTGTTAAGTTAGTTATAAACTAATTAATCTTATATTACTATAAGGAGCTAGAGGGCTTTATAATCTAGAGTATATTAGGGATAATACCCTAGGGAAGCCTTATAATAGCTTAGATAGCTTCTACTACTACCTTTGTAATTAGTGCTTTGTAAATAAAGTTCTAGAAGAAGACAAAAAGACTAAAGAAATAAATATAACCCTCTATGTCTTATAGAGTATTATAGCCTATAAGATTGTGCTCTAACTAGTCCCTAACTATAATAATTTACGTTAGTAGTTCTTTTATAATATTAAGCACTTAGTAGGAGGCTATAGCTATATGCTATAAATATAAGAATACCTTTAAACATTTAGTAAAGGGCTCCCTTAGCTACTAAGGCTTATACCTTAGGGAGAGTGCCTAATAAATAAAAGGTAGTTAATTAAATATATAGCTAATAACTAGCGCTAGCTTATATAATAGTAGGATAACCCCTAAATGCCTAAAATTAGAATTATTAGTAAGCTAGTTATATAGAATATTGCCTTATAAGTAGAAATCGCTAACTAGGAGCGGACTTTATATAAGAAATTAAGTCTAATCCTAACTATTAAGGATTATATAATTTCCTTTAGCAAAGTATTAGTAAGCCTTAAGTAGCTTAGATTACTATCTAATATAAAAGATATACCTATTAAGGAATTACCCCTACCTCTAACTCTAATGCTAGCTTAATATAGTAAAGCTTAGTAAAGCGTATTATTTAATATTCTTTCTAAAGCACTATCTAATCCTAAGATACTAGGTAGGATTATAAAAATGCTAGCTAAGATACATTAATCTTATAAGAGTCTAGTACTAAGCTAAGATAGGTCTTTTTATAATAATCCCTAGCCTTATGCTACTTAATTTTATAGGGAGTAGACTAGGACTAGTAGCTAGCCTTATAAGAGGTATTATAGAGCTACTATTACTCTAGAATAGGATAGAGGGATTAGAGCTGCAGGCGCTTACACTATAGTAGATATTATTAGGCTTTTTAAAAGGGAAAAGGTATTACTAAGGCCTAATATTATGCGAGAGCCTTAGAATAGGACTTTGCTATTTATTATGCCTCCTAGACTAGTTAATCTAAGGGCCTAGGACGTGATTAAGGCTAAGTGTAGCTAAGCAGACTAGGAACAGCTGAATTAAAGAGACTAAGCTAATACGCGCGCTAGGAGGGCTTGCGACTAGGAACAGCTAAATTAAAGAGACTAAGCTAATACGCGCGCTAGGAGGGCTCGCCGCCGCGAGCAGCGTAATAACTAAGGATTGTCTAAGGAGCTAAAGACGCCGCGAAAGCGGCGATTTACCTCTTCTCTTTAATAGCCGCAGACCCTAAGGGTTACGTAGCTAACCACGCCGAACACGCTAAAGACCCTAAAGTTATCTTAAGAGTTACACGGTTTAGGTTTATTATAATTAGGGCGCTAGGATTAAATAGTTATATTACTAGTTAACGCTTTTTTTGTTTTTTTTTTGTATTTAGGGAGGATTATATAGGGAGTAATATAACCCTTATAGTTATTAAGGATAAAGGCCTTAGGGGGTTATAGGTTATAGCTAGAAAGAAGGATTAATTAGTTTATATAGTATAAAGGCTAGCGTGCCTTTAGTAGTTAGGTAGTATTATTATTAACCTTTTTACCTTGCTTTTAGCCCTCTTACCCGCGTGCGCGCAGCCATGTTATAATAATCTAACTTAGCCTCGCAATACTAATTAATCTAAGGACCGCGATCCTAATAGTATAGGTCTCTTTATATTATTAACTTATATAACTAATTAAGTTATTATAACCTTGCGTATAGACCGCCGTGGTGACAAGCCATACGTCGCCTTAACCTCTATCCAGCGCAACACAATAGGAGCTTCTTAAGCTTTATATTTTTTATCTAAGTTTATTAGTGTAAAGTTAAAGTAATTAAGCTTTAAACTACCTTTAACTAAGAAAGAAATAATTACTATTAGTATAGTCTTTAGCTTATAATGCTTAGAGGATGCTATAGCCCTTAAAGAGTAAGTACATAGTGTAACTGCTAAGAGAGTAATGCTTATAAGCAGCTCTTTAAAATACTTAGAGAATACTATAGCCTTTAAATAGTAAGTATATAGTATAACTACTAAGAGAGTAATACTTATAAGCGGCTTTTTAGAATAGTTTAAGATATTATTAGAGTTATAGATACTAATTTTACTTAATAGCCTTATGCTAATAATAAGTTAATATAGTAGCGCTCTTATAGCTAGACTTTGCTTCCTTAGTTAGCGTTTTGCATAGCATAGAGCTAATGCTATAGAACCTCTAAAAGCAGCTATATATAATAAATTAAGCTAGGCGTAGCAAGGGGATGCCTTTATCTTATAAACTAAGTAGCTTGTTTAAAGCTTAGAGGATGCCTATAGCCCTTAAGCTTAAAATACAAAGAAAGTCTCTAACCCTCTAGATAATAAAATAAGAAAAGACTAAGAGAATGCCTTTAGCCCTTAAGGTTATAGTAAAGAGGCTATCTCTAACCCTCTAGTTAGAAGCTTAGGGAATGCCTTTAGCCCTTTAGGTTAGTTAATTAATAAAAATAAAACACTCCTTTTTAGAGACTATATATATATTCTATTAGGTCTCTGTAAAGAGATCTTAATGCTTATTTATAATAATAAAGCCATAGGGCATTAGGGAGTTAGTAAAACGCTCTATTAAATTACTAACTAATACTACTAGCTACGCATAAGAAAAGATATTAAAGAACATATTTATACTTATTTTAATTATTAAGTATTAAAGCTAAGGTAGTATTAACCTTATAGCAAACTTACTACACTCCCTATACTAGACTAACCTTTCTAAGAGCTATTAATAGACTTTATTATAGGACTTCCACTAGTAAAGGGATTAGAATCTAAAATATATAACGCTATCCTTATAATAATTAACTAATTTATAAAGTATACTATTTATATACTAATGTTAAAGTAATTAAGTAGTAATAGTCTAGCTATGCTTTTTATTAATTTAGTCTTTAAAGATTATAGTATCCTAGAAGGCATTATAACTAACTATAGAATAACTTTTATAAGCTCTTTCTAGCAAACTTTCTGCTATAATATTATAACTAAGCGTTAACTAAGCACTATATTTTATCCTTAAATAAACGGTTAGACTTGTGATGGTATTGGGCTTTGCCCAATGTGGGGCCGATGCGGGTGCGCATCGGTGGTTATGCGCACCTCGCCTCGCGCGTAGGGCTTATGCATAACAACAGGGGGGTATCTGTAGTAAGGGTATAAAGGGGGCATAACAGGGTCTTTATATTACCTTTCCTTCCTTTCTCTTTATATCTTTTAATAGCATTCTAATACCTATTAGTAGTAGCAATAGGGCTAGTCTATAATATTTAAAAGATATCCTCTAGCCTTATGTTTCTTTTAGCTACTAAAACAAGTTAATATGCCTTTAAACACAAACGCAAACGCATAGGCTAACAGACCCGCTTCTCTTATAGCAGAAGATATAATAGTAATTCTTAACCGCATTAATATAACCCTAACTACGCAAGGTAACACCCTTGCGGCTGTGTAACAGTGCTTTAATGCTACATAGGAGCGGGAAGACGCCACTGTAGCTATAATTTAGGCTACATAGGCCGCCGCTAACTATGTAATCTAATTCGCTACTGCTACTGCCTTAGCTATATCCCTTCCCTTGCCTATTAATATAACCCTCCCTTCTAGAGCAGCTAACCTCCCTTCCCCTCCTGCTACGCTCCTAGTCTGCTATAAGCTAATTCTAACTAACTCTCCCTATAATAGCAAACAATCTACCTTTAATACCTAGCGCTTCTTTATAGTATATAAGCTACAAGCAAATCGTAACTTTATTAGTTCTGCTATAGACTAGTAAATGTTTATTTACTAGAACCTCTTATCCTTTGTTTAGGCTAAGGTTGCCCTATTCTTTAAGAAGGGGGATCTTATCTACTATAACCTAGCTACCTTTCTAGACTATCTCTTTAAGCTTTACTCTAACCCTTATTACTATAAGATAGCCCTTACTAAACTTAACTAAATAAAGCAGGCTAGTAATAAATCCTTCTCTACCTTCTTTGTTTGCTTTAAGTAGAAACTCTCCCTTACTAGTAGCATAAGCTAGGATAATAAGGTCTGTCTTGCTAAGCTATACTATGCGCTTAATAAGCAAATGCGTAGCACATGCGTTAGCTATAGCATCTCCTGTAACAGCTATAATACTACTATAAAGCAGTACTACGCTATTACCTTAGACCTTAAGACCTCTATGCTTAAGGATTGCTTCCGCACTAGGCGTCTAACAAATCCTCTAGCCTAGCATTACTATACTACTAACCATAAGGGGGATATAACTATGTCTAGGGTAAATGCTATAGGGACCTAGGGCAAGGGCAGGAAGAAGAAGAAGCTAAAGGCTAAGGATATAGCCTTACCCCCTACTTAGGCGCGAGCTAAGTAAGTAACTAACTAGGAGATAGCGCGTTACTAGAAGTCTAGTGCTTACTTACGCTATAAAGAGATAGGTTATATAGCTTATAACTACTCCCTCCTTCCCCCTTTTTAGCCTAAGGTCCACATCTAGCAGGCTATTACTAAGGCTAATAACTATAAGTATAAGGAGGAGGAGGAGAATAGGATAGAAAAAAACTAGCCCCCGTAGCAAGTCTTGCGTAGGGGCTTCTAGGCTCTATTACGCAGCGGACTCTAGGTTAGAAGGAGGTAAAGTTAATAGAGTATAATAAAATTTATAAATATATAAATTACCTAGCGTTCTCTATTCCTATTCTCTTTAACTTATCCTCCTTTATAAACACCCTAATTAACTATAGCTATAAGTGCTATAGTGCTATTAGCAAGTCTGCTGCTTAATAGCTAGGCCTTAAGCTTGTCTAGCTGCCTTTAAGGCGCTAGGTAAGGACTGCTATTAAGGTTTAATAGCGGGAATAACAGGCACTTAAGAGGGAGTCTAGTATTACTTACCTTGCCTATGCTATAATTAATATTAATAGCTAGCAGTTATTTATCTGCCTTTATATAGTCCTAGGCCTTGCCTAGGACATAATCTTTAGCCTACTATAAATAGAATACCACAACATTACCCTCCATGCTACTTAGCAGGAGTTAATAGTAGGCATAGTAGAAGGCCTTGTAGTATAGGAGTCCTTAAGTTACGCCTAGGGCAAGGCTATATAGGGCATAATAGGGTCTGCCTTTGTGGCTATAGCTAAGCAGGCTTGCTACCTTTAGAATATAACTATTTAGTTTGTAGGCACTAGCTTATGTAAGTTAATGTCTATCCTTTAGGTTACTATGCCTAAGTCATAGCCTAAGGACCCCTATACAGCCCTGCTAGCTAAGCTTCGTGACTTTGCTAATCTCTTTAATAAGTCTAAGGCAGACGCTCTCCTACCTTATTATAGCACCTTAGACTACTATATTTGTCTTTATAAGTCTCCTAATAAGTCCCTCCTCTCTCTCCCTTAGGGCCTATTATACTCTATACCTTAGGACTAGTTACTTAAACTCTAGCGGTAGCTTACAGAGCTCTTAGACAAGGGATAGATCTAAGCTAGCTTTTCTTTAGTAGCTGCTCCGGTTCTCTTAGTTAAGAAGGCTAGCAGGGGCTAGTAGTTTTGCGTGAATTACTATGCTCTTAATAAGATTACAGAGCAGGACCGCTACCTATTACCTCTTATTAAGAAAACCCTTTGCTCTCTAGCCTATACATAATAGTTTACTAAGGTGGACATTTAGGCAGCTTTCTATAAGCTATAGGTTACTAAGGGGGACGAGGCTCTTATAGCGTTCTAGATATAGTTTAGGCTATTTAAGTAGCTTATCTGCCCCTTTAGCCTAGTAGGTGCGCCTGCTACTTTCTAGCGTTATATTAATAACGCCCTTAGTAATGCCCTTAGCAACTTTATTATAGTATACTTAGATAATATCCTAGTTTATTCTAGTGGCTTAAGGCGCGACTATTTGCGGAAGGTTCGCGCGGTTTTCGGCCGCCTGCAGGCGGCAGGCCTTTACCTTAACCTTAATAAGTCTGTCTTTGCTACCTAATAGGTCTATTACCTTAGGTATATTATTATAGCAGGCAAGAGCGTGCGCCCTAACCCTGCTAAGGTCTAGGCTATTTGGGACTAGGCAGCCCTAATAAAGCTATAGGGTATACGTAGCTTCCTTAGTTTTATGAATTTTTACTATAACTTTATTCTAAATTTCTCCTAAGTTACTAACCCCCTTTATAATCTTATAAAGAAGGGCGTCCCCTTTGTCTAGGGGCAGCAGGAGGCCTACGCTTTTAACAAGCTTAAGCGCCTTTTTATCTTAGACCTAATCCTAGCTTAATAGGACCCTAACTAGGACATAATAGTTAAGGCAGACTGCTCTAGTATTACCCTTAGTAGTTACCTCCTCTAGCTCTAGACAGATAGCATTTAGTACCCTATTGCCTACTACTTAGCCTAGCTAACCCCCCTTTAGTAAAACTATACTATTTATAATAAGGAGCTCCTAGCTATTATTTCCTGCCTTAAGGCATGGTTAGCTAAGCTCTAGGGTGTCTCTAAGCCCTTTACTATCTACACTAACTATAAGAGCCTTAAGTACTTTATAACCCCTAAAATTATAACTAAGCGTTAGGCTTGCTAGGCTAAAACACTCTTGTAGTATTATTACTACCTATAGTACTAACCCGCGTAGCACTAGCAGCATGCTAATATACTCTCCTAACAGGGCTAGGATAAGGTAGGGCTAACCTTATAGCATAGCTGCCTCCTTTAACCTTTATTTATCTAGGCTATCTCTATAGGTAACCCTAACCCCTTTAGCACTAATATTACACTGCCCTCTAGTAACTAGGTCTTTTCCTCTCCCTACCTTTAGGCACTCTAGAATATAGCAGTCGCTTATAATATAATATACTACTATTACCTTACTACTATCTATAGGAATGCATAGCAATTCCCTACAGAGGCTAAGATAAGGGAGCAGATTGCAAACTATAGTGTTAGTGCTTATAGAGTGCTTTAGTTCTATAGCTAGACGTAGGTGCCTTAATAGGAGCTATTAATAACTACCCTTATCCGGGAGTGCTATAAGTTACTAGTAGCAGGCTATTTAAGTTACAACACTACCTTCTAGACCCTTTAGCAACAGTTCTACTAGGCGGGTATGTCCTAAGACGTTGCCTGCTATATCTAGAATTATTACTGCCGCAGTAGCTACAAGAGCTACTAGTAGCAGCAGGGCCTCCTAAAACCCCTCCCTATTCCTAACCGCTTCTAGTCCTAAATCTTAGTTAACTTTATAACAGGCCTGCCTACGCGCGGGCTATTTAATCCCTCTTTCCTTATAGTAATTATAAACCGCCTTTCTAAGTTTGTCTAGCTTAAGGCTATAACTAGTATCTTTGCTAAGGCGTGCGCAGAGAGGTTTAAGACATGCTAGTGGCGGTTTTGTGGGTTCCCTACCTTTATTATTACTAACTATAGCTTAGACTAGCTAAGTAAGTTCTAGACCACCTTATGCTTAATTGTTAAGACTAAATAGTTACTTTCTACCTCCTACCACCCCTAGACTAATAGGAGCATAGAGCGGGCTAACTAGGAGGTACAGGCTGTCTTGCGTCTTTATATTTCCTTCTTGTAGTTTAATTAGCTTAAGCACCTAGTAGTGTGCTAGCTTACGCTTAATAATTAGGCTTCCTCTGTTACTAGCTTTAGTCTAAACTAGCTGCTCTATAGATATAATATTAATCTAGTCTAGGTTCCCACGGACCTTACTCCTAGCGCTACCACGGGCGTAGGACAGGCAGCCTAGTTTGCCTTGCGACTTTAGGAGGCTTCTAAGCTAGCCTAGGTAGCTATTGCCTTTACTTAGTAATAATAATAGGATAGCATAGCTGCCTCCTATTGCCCTATAGAGCGGTTCTAGGTTAGGGACTAGGTATAGCTCTCCTTTTATTATATTAAAACTAACTGCCCCTCTAAGAAGCTAGACTAGGTAGCGGCTAAGTACTATATTATAGCTATCCCTACACCGCTAATAGTCTATCTTAATGTGCCCTAGGGCATTCACTCTATCTTCTATATTAACCTTATTAAGCACGCTACTACTAATCTACTCCTTAGTTAGCCCTAGTGTAATGCATACCTAGGGCTTACGTAGGTGTAGAATAATAAGGATAATAAGCTTTACAAGGAATACTAGGTTAAGCAGGTACTAGCAGCCTATAACACGCGGGGCCGTGGGCACTGTTAGGATATTCTTATTAAATAAGTAGGACACTTAACGCTAATGTGGGAGCCGCTCAAGAACCTAGCGGACATACAGGCCCTAGTAGACTATAAGGTAGAATAGGGTAGTGTATAGTATAATAATAGTCCCTGGCAAGTTCTTAAACAGGGTTCTCTTACAAAGCTATGTATATTTGCTACTTAGGGCCTAACTTGCCCCTAATTAGTCTCCTTCCCCCTCTTTCCTACCTGCCCTTCTTCCTCCCCTGCCTTAGTAGACCTTATATTAGTTACTAAGTAACTCTAGGGGTAGCTTGTTATTATAGGGGTTAGGGGAGGGGGTGTTACACTATATTTAGGATAGCACTATTAAGATTACTTATGTGTCCCTCTTGTCTCTCTCTTAGCGGCATTAATAGCTCTCTAGCGTGTGCCCTTATGGGGTGTGTTAAGGGCATTAGGGGGTGTTTAGTAATTCCTCTACCTACAGGCTAGGCCTGTGGGATTGCTATAGCAGCTATATAATACTCTGTAGTATTGCTATCTGCTTCTCCACGGCCCTTTGTATAGCCCTAAAGGACTATGTAATATGCTGCTAGTAGCTAGCCATAGCCTAGGCATTCTACTCCCCCTACACAAATAGCACGCTTTTAAGCTAGGTAAGGGGTTAGACTAGTGGCTGCGCAGCGCCCTAGATAAGGGCGCTAGGGGACACAAGGAATAGGTTAGTAGCTATGTTGCTAGGTAGTGTGGGCATAGCACTCCTTATAATAGGCGCGTTATTAGTAGGTGTAGTAGCAGTAGGGGTGTTATAGATAGTTTAGACAGTAACTAGGGCGTACTTAGCATGGTGGTATAGGTTAGTAAATCTATTACCTAGGGCGCGGAATTTAGGTGTTAGGATAGCGGCTGTCTAGATCCGCTAGGTCCTCTTGTAATGCACCTCTAGTATAATAATAGCGCGGCCCTTAGCTACGGCTTATATTAGGGCGCGCATAGTGTGCCTAATACAGGGATTGGCCACTAGCGTACGCGTGTCCTACACGCATTTCTAGCGGCCCTTTTAGTAGCTCTTATATAACTTCCCGCGGGAACTATACTTATAGTCTAGTCTGCCTAATTAGATAGCAATAAGGATATACTAGATGCAGGGCAGGTTAATAGTTATAGGCATAGTATTGCCCTCCTTATTAGAGTCTCCTTTTATAATAAACTTACCTAGGGCCTGTGCCTAGTGCTAGTGCAAGGGCAGGACATTGCCTTACGCGCTAAGAGGCGGTTATAGGGGCTAGCGTAGCACGCTTAGGGGAGGCTATAGTGGCTGTGGGTATATATAGGCGGCTAGGGCAGGCGGGGGCTGCTTGCTAATATTCTGGAAGCTATATAGGGGAAATAGCGCCTAGGCATAGCCTAGGTAGTATAGCAGTAGCAGGTACTATAGTAGCAGCAGGCCTTAGGGTAGCTATAATATAGTAAGTAACTAGGCGCGGGATTTAGTAATATAAAGTGGGCTTAGGAATAATAATAAGTCTATAAGGAGGCAATAGGTAATAGACTAAAAACTCTTTATAATAGGGGGGATAGAGGAGGATAGTTAGCGGGACTTTAGGGGCAGATAAGATAAGGTTTTTGTACCTCTAATAGGCGTCTAATGTGGCATTATTTAGTCTGGGTGTTACGCGCGAATAATAATAACTATAGGTTCTCACAATACCAGCTAGCTATGCTAGCTGTTAACAGCTTGCTTCTTGCGCCTAATGCGGGCGCCTTACTCTAACTAGGTACTAACATTAGGCGGGTTGCTTAGACACAGTCTAACTACTAGTAACTATTAATAGCCTATGTCTCGCTTTTGTGCTAGCTATTTAGTGCGGCGTGTTATGCCTACACCACGCCTATTATGTTTACTATGTTACTTATTTATACTACCTAGCAGGGTTTATAGTTTTATTTAGTTCTACGTCCCTCTATCTTAGTCTGCTGCCTGTCCCTAGACTGTCTCCTTAACTTACTAGTCTAGTGCCTATCCTAGCTAGGCTAGCTTACCTCCCCTAGCAGCGTTTAACGTAACAGGGGCGTTTTGTTTCTTAATTTACTTGCCTATGGCTTTTTCTTACTAACCTAATGCTTTTGTGTAGGCGGTGTCTGCGTAGCACAGCTATTGCCTAGGGCGGAAGGCTATGTAATAGTATTAGGCTTTGCCTAATATAGGGCTAATGTGGGTGCGTATTAGTAGTTATGCGCACCTTGCCTTGCGCGTAGGGCTTACGTATAACAACAGGGGGGTATCTGTAGCAAGGGTATAAAGGGGGCATAATAGGGTCTTTGTGTTACCTTTCCTTCCTTTCTCTTTATGTCTTTTAATAGCATTCCGACGCCTATTAGCAGTAGCAATAGGGCCAGTCCATAACAAGACTAAACAAATAAACTAATTACTTAAGTATTATCTATAGGCCTTTGCTAGCACTAAATAAACTAATTAGGTTAACCTTTTACTAATAGTGTAATTTATATATAATATAAGCTACTATAGCTCTCTTTGCAAATCCCCTGCTAAGGCGCTTTAAGGTTTTACACTTAAAGGCCTGTTATATATAAAGAGAATAACTACTATAATAAATAAATAAGCTAAGTTACATAAAGTAAAGCTATAACGCAAACACAAAGAGATATAGAAGCTCCTATAATATATACAAGCTATATAAGCTAAGTATTATAATTAAAAGAGAATACTAATAAAATTTAATATAGGAGATTATATTCTTTTATCTATAAAAAATATTAATTTATAGTAACTAAGTAAGAAGCTTATAGCAAAGTACCTAAGACCTTATAAAATTATTAAGTTAATTAGAAATTATAGGTTAGCTTACTATATAAAGCTCCTAAAAGGCATAAGACTTTATAATATCTTTTACATTTTAAACTTAGAATTATATAAGGGAGATCTAGAGAGCATACTAAAAGTAATATAATAAGTACCTCTTCTTATAGGAGAAAATCCTTTATATATTATAAAAGGCATTATTACCTATAAATATTAGGGAAACTAATAAAAATACCTTGTTAAATAGGAAGGTTATAATAACTTAAAGAATATGTGAATGCGTTGCTATAACTTTATAAATCTATAAGTCCCTTAGGAATATAATTAAAGAATTCTTTAAGAGAAAGCTAGCGTGTAGTAATAAGATTAAGAAATAAGGGGGAAGAAGGTTTAGAGGAATTAGAAGTAAGGAAGCAGTAATATTATAAGTATTATAAAGGATATATATAGATTAGAAGTATTAAAATTTTTTAGGATTATTTTATAATATTAGAATTAGGTAATATAAAGGGAACCTTTTATAACTAAGATAGTTATAAGCGGAGAGGGTTACCCTGTTAGGACTAGAAAGCTATAAGGTTACCTTAGGCTAACAGGATCTATTTACACAAGTAAGCCTCTATTAAATTTGCGTTATATAATAAGGTTATTTGCCGCGTATAAGCGCTAGACTTATAGCAAGGTATAACTACTAGACTTATAGCAAGGACTAGAGGCATATAACACTTGTAATTATATAGGCATAGACCTCTAACTAGATTAGATAGAAGGGGGCAAGAATTAAGACCGTTACCTATTGCTATATACCTTCGAATAAGCCGTGACTTCCTTAATCTCTCACTCTAATATCCCTGACCTATTCATAACAAGAAGACTTTAATAAAAAGGGTAATATTATACTTATAACTATTAACTTACCTTATATTTAGTATATTCTTATTATTATTTAATTAGGCAAACTAAACTATAAGCATAGTCCCTATAAGAAGTTATATAAGAGTTACTAAAAGGCCTACTAAAAATATATATAAGATATATATATACTAGTAGCTAATTCTTATATTAGGTATACTATACGCGCCCTAATATAAGCTATAGCTAGGAGCTATACTATTATTATACTAGAGGTATATTATAAGGGAACCTAGTAAATCTAAATAGCTATTATTTTAATACTTAAATTCTATGCCCTAGGTAATAGATTTACTAACCTATATTACTATACTAAGTATACCTTAATTACTATTTAGACTATTTATAATACCTTTACTACTACTATACTTACTAATAATATACTTATTATAAGGATTACTATACTTATACTACCTAATAATATAACTACTAACTTATTTCTTATATCCCCTAGTGCTTTTATTTAAGGCACTATATAGCTACTAGTTTAACCCCTTACTTAGCTTAGAAGTATGCTATTTATATAAGGGAAGTAAAATACCTAGGCTATAGCTAGCTACTAGTAGTATACTATATAGTTCTTTAGGGCTATATAAAAGGCTATAAAGGAGTAGATAGTAATACTATAAAGTATTATATAGTTACTATAGTAATTTTATAAGCCTAGCTTATAGGTAAAGGAATTACTAAATACCTCCTAATACCCCTAATATACCTTATAAGGGTATATACTAGAAAGCTATTAATACTACTAAGAGAGAGATAAAAGGGATATATAAGTAATCTTAATAATACTATTTTAAATATAGTATAATATCCCCTTCCCTAACCCTTATAATAATAAGCTATCTCTAAAGTTACTTAGTAACTAATATAAGGTTTACTAAGGTAAGGGAGGAAAAAGAGTAGGTAGGAGAGAAGGGAAAGAAAACTAATTTAGGGTAAGTTAGGCCCTAAGTAATAAATATATATAGCTTTATAAGAGAATCCTATTTAAGAACCTACTAGAGACTATTATTATACTATATACTACCTTATTTTGCCTTATAGTTTACTAGGGCTTATATATTTACTAGGTTTTTAAGTAGCTTTTATATTAGTATTAAGTGTTTTACTTATTTAATAAGAATATCCTAATAATGCTTGTAGCCTTATATATTATAAGCTACTAGCACTTTCTTAACCTAGTATCTCTTATAAAGCTTATTATTCTTATTATTTTATACTTATATAAGCCCTAGGTATATATTACACTAGGGCTAGCTAGGAAGTAAATTAGTAGTAATATACTAAATAAAGTTAGTATAAAAGATAAGGTAAATACCCTAGGGTATATTAAGATAAACTATTATTAATATAAGGATAGCTATAATATAATACTTAGCTACTACCTAGTCTAGCTTCTTAAAGGGGTAGTTAGTTTTAATATAATAAAAAAAAAGCTATACCTAGACCCTAACTTAAAACTACTTTATAAGGTAATAAAAGGTAGCTATACTATCTTACTATTATTACTAAGTAAAGGCAATAGCTACCTAGGCTAGCTTAGAAGCCTCCTAAAGTTATAAGGCAAACTAAGCTACCTGCCTTATACTTATAGTAGCACTAGGAGTAAGGTTTATAAGGACCTAAACTAAATTAATATTATATTTATAAAGTAACTAGTTTAGACTAAAGCTAGTAATAAAGAAAGTCTAATTATTAAGCATAAGCTAGTATACTACTAGGTGCTTAGGCTAATTAAACTATAAGAAAAAAATATAAAAATATAAGATAGCCTATACCTTCTAGTTAGCCTACTTTATGCCTTTATTAGTCTAGGGGTAGTAGGAGGTAGAAAGTAACTATTTAGTCTTAATAATTAAATATAAGGTAGTTTAGAACTTACTTAGCTAGTCTAAGCTATAGTTAGTAATAATAAAGATAGGGAACCTATAAAACTACTATTAGTATATCTTAAACCTCTTTACACATACCTTAGTAAAAATATTAGTTATAGCCTTAAGCTAAATAAACTTAGAAAGGTAGTTTATAATTACTATAAGAAAGAAGGGATTAGCTAGCTTATATATAAGCAGGCCTATTATAAAGTTAATTAAAATCTAGAATTAGAAGTAGTTAGAAATAGGGAGGGGTTTTAGGAGGCCTTACTATTACTAGTAGCTCTTATAGCTATTATAATAATAATAATTCTAGATATAGTAGGCAATATCCTAGGATATACCTACCTAGTAAAACTATTACTAAAGGGTCTAGAAAGTAGTATTATAACCTAGATAGCTTACTACTAGTAACTTATAGCACTCCTAAATAAGGGTAGTTATTAATAGCTTTTATTAAGGCACTTATATTTAGCTATAGAACTAAAGTACCTTATAAGCACTAATATTATAGTTTATAATCTACTCCCTTATCTTAGCTTTTATAAGGAATTACTATATATTTTTATAAATAATAATAAGGTAGTAGTAGTATACTATATTATAAGTAACTACTATATTTTAGAGTGCCTAAAAATAAGGAGAGAAAAAGACCTAGTTACTAAAGGGTAGTGCTATATTAGTACTAAAGGGATTAGGGTTACTTATAAAAATAGCCTAAATAAATAAAAGTTAAAGTAGGTAGCTATACTATAAGGTTAGCCCTACCTTATCCTAGCCTTATTAGGAGAGTATATTAGTATACTATTAGTATTATATAAGTTAGTACTATAGGTAGTAATAATACTATAAGAGTATCTTAGCCTAGTAAGCCTAATACTTAGTTATAATTTTAGGGGTTATAAAGTACTTAAGGC
>SRQA01000286.1:0-27065 GCA_018360365.1 Claviceps citrina | reverse complement strand
CGCACAAAGACAAAAAAAAAAAAAAAAAGACAAGTTAAAGAGAAAACCACCCATTGCGCCAAGTATACAATACATCTCCTTGGAAAAGAAAGAGATTCTAGCAATTCGATTCATTCGACTGCTCAACGCTGCCGCAAGTGTGTCAAAAAAACCCAAAATGTGTCTCGGCGGAGCTGATGACGCTCATGAGTGTAGGTTGGACCGCTGGCTCGCCATGCTTTTTCATATGTATGTGTGTATGTCATGCAAAATGCTATCTTCGAAAATTCAGCTTTTTCCTGTCTTTTCGGCAGCGCAGCCAGAGTCGACGACGAGATGAGACAGCACAAGTCCCCGGGCTTTGTGGTTAGATGCGTGCCGAGGGGACCGTCGTCGTGTGTCTGTCTGTCTGTCAACATCGCTTCGAGAAGCGGCATCGCTGGCGACGAGCACGCCATTCTTAAAAGAGGAATGTGGCCGCGAAAACAAGACAGGTGTAGGCCGTCGTCAAGGTCAGCTCAAGCTCGAACCAAGCAGCTTGTCCGCCAAAGGCGATCTTCTTGCTCTTGGGATTCGGGTGCGCAACCATGGTCTTGGGATCACGCAGCAGCAACTGTTCGCGCTCCGGCATCTGTGGGGGGTCGATGGCATAGCCAATTGGCGTCCATAGAGAGCTGCAGATGAAGATGAAGGTCACCGGGGGCCAGAATGCGTGCGTGATCAGGCAGAACAGCAGGGAGCGGAGGTCATTGGTGTTGACGAAGCATCGCCACGATGTCAGGACGACGGCAACCAGGGTGAAGTAAACGAAGCCAAAGTGAAACCAGCCCATGTAGTTCATCATGATGGTCCACACACGTCGGATCATGTTCTTCTTCATCTTCGGGTCACGCTCATTCAGAGCGGAACCCAACGAACCCGTGGGCTTGAATGCCTGAACTTGTCCACCCAGCCAAGTGGGCAACACGAAGGCGCGGACAAGACAGAGGGCGATGTAAGGTGACATCCAGAGCTGATATCTGCTCCCACGTTGTCCAGTGTGATATCCGGCGGGCATAGAGAGGACAAAGTCGCAAAAACGATTGCTGACGGTGGCGGCGAAACAGCCGCGAATGAGCCAGCGGAGCTGTTCCAGAGTGGCGAAGGCGACCAACGGTTTGCCCATGGCCAGGATCACGGGAATGGCGAACAGGGATACGGTGAATGGGATCGTGTACAAGCTGAGCGATGAGTACAGGAAGCCCGAGAATCGCTGGGCGAATGTCATCTTGCGAACCTCTTCACCCCAGAGACAAAACTTGAGCTTGAAGGATGTGTCAACGGTTCCAATGGCCCAACGCGTGCGCTGCTTCAAGTGACCTCCGAAATCTTCAGGCACGGTTCCATATTGGAGCGGTTCGTGGATATAAGCAGTCTTCCAGCCCTTTCCGAGCATCAGGGTCGAGGTAGCAACATCTTCGGCGAGAGAGCCGAGGGGAAAGTTGCCGATATCATCTAGCGCCTCTCGGCGGACAACGTAGCCTGATCCGGTGCACCACGCAACGCCCATAGAATCCTTGATAGGCTCAACGACGTGCACGAAAAAGTCGAGACTCTGTGCGAGCGGATCGGATGGGGGAGTGTTGTAGAAGAGCTGAGGAGGGCACGCGAGAGCCATTTTGGGGTCTACAAGCAGATGGGGGAGAATACCTCGCAACCAATCAGGCTCGGGAATCTTGGTTCGGTCAGCGTCTTTGCGTGCTCACGGTTCAGAAGAGCGGACGTAGGGAGGGAGACTGAACGATGGGTGTGAAAGCGACTCGTTGAACATACCATGTCGGCATCCAAAGCAGCCATGAACTGGCCAGCGCCGCCCGGAAGCAAGTGGACCTGTTCGAGGCCGTAATTGAGGTTGCCAGCCTTGAAGTGATGGGGCTTTCCGGGGATCTTCTCACGAGCCATATAGTACACATTTGGATATGACATGGCCAGGCGGGAACAGGCGGCTTCGAGCGTCTCGGACGCGCCGTCGTCGAGAATGATGACGCGGAACTTGTCGTAGGGGTAGTCAATATCGCACGCACCGCGAACCGTGTCCATGACGAGGTCATCTTCTTCGCCGCAGCACGTCACGAAAACATCAACCGTGGGCACGTCATAGCCCCTCAATCGGAGCTTGGGTCGGAATCGTTTCTTGATCGCCATCATTGTCCAGCCGTTGTGCAACAAAGGCGGGATGGCAACGGCGATTTCGACAGAGACGAAAACCCAAGCGGCGACGAAGACCTTGCCGGACGCTTCTTGCGCCCAGTAAATACACATCATGCGCAGGGCGAGATAGGCCAAGTATATGCCAGTATTCAGCATGATGGCGTATGGCGCCAGACGAAACACGTGCCGTCTCCAGCCCTTGAAGATGTCGCTGTCATCTCTCTTGTGTACGACATCAATGGTCTCACTTTCGACCCAGTCTTTGCCCCCAGCAGGCGGTTGCGCTTTGTTAAGAAGGCCCGTCAGGCTGATGTGGCTCTGGTTCTTTACTCACATCCTATTAGCATAACGGCCCGAGGGAAGAGAACAGCGGGTTGGAGTTTCAAGAAAGGAACTGTGGCAAGTTTTGATACGTACCATTGGGGTCGCTGGGCCCGAGTCGGGATGCATTGGGAGGCCATAACGAGCCGAGCTTGACGAATCCACCGGCGTCTGTGCCCCCGTCTTCCATGACCTGACGCTTGCGCGGGACCCGGCAGCACTCTCTACCAGCGTGTGAGACTCGGACCGCCCGGCGATGGATGGCGGCCAGCCTGGCGACGCGTACTCTTCGGCATAGAGTGACGATTCTGGTCGGACGTAGGTGCTCGACTGCCCAGCCCTGGGGGTGGGCGTGCTCCTGGAGACCCGGGGGGGGAACTCTTCAATGTATGCTTGCTGCGGCTGGTACGCGTACTCCTGTTCTGTCGGTTGCTGGTAAGGGTTATTCGGATGGTCTCGACGCTCAAAGGTGCCGATCTCCAGCATTTCCTCCTCTTCTGGCGAGTAGCCCTTCATCGTGGCGACGTGAATGACGAAGCTGCTAGAAGATTGTATTATTTCGGCGAGAGATTGAGAGCTCTATCTGGCCAGGATGCCAAGAGGACAGAGAGGTGACACGGTGAAGCGTGTAAGGTCTGACAAGACGCACGAGACGAGCGGGAAGACGGGACTGAGAGCCAGCCAAGCAAGGTAACGAGCGACCGAGCCAAGTGAGTGCAGTCGCCGTTAGTAGTCTGTCGAGCCGGTCGTGGTGTTCTGCGGTGAGGCGAGCCACACGATTGAAAGACTCTCTGGCCTTCTGCTTCCTTTGTTTCCCCCTGCTCGCAAGGCCGCTTAGCAGATGAAAATAAAAGATGTGACAGGCGTCAAGAGGTGTAACATGAAGGCTGTGGCGAGAAGCAAACGCGCCGATTGAAGCCCGTTGTGCGGTTCAAGCACTGTAATGTGGAATGTGAACCCAAAAAAGGCCTGATCGTGCGATTAAGTTGTATTAAAAGAAAACCGAGACACGCCTCGAGGGAGCCGACCCAACCAGAAAAGCGAAACAAGTGGGTGCGTCTTCGGCGAACGGACTCTTAGGCCGGAACGTCTGGATGGGCTGGACTCGACGCTGGGGGGAGTTGGTCGGAGGATAAGGATAAGGGAATGAGTCGGATCAGAGAGCACTTGAGACGAGGGGGGGAGGATGAAAAAAGCAAACCCGACTTTAGGCAAAAGTCACCAAGGCCTGGCACGCAGACACGTTTAGCACAACGCTTGGCGCACGCAGGTACCGAATCAGGTTTCGTCTTGCGCGGGCTCCGGGTAAGCGGAGCCAGCAGGAGAGACCCACCCACGAGGGAGCAGGCCCTGGCTGGCGAATGAGAGCACGGGGAATTGGTTGCCCGCACCAACGTGATTACTGGACCATCCCGTACACGGTACTGACGAGGACGCCACGGCGCCGCCGCACAGCGGTCAACTGGCGCAGATGCTGGGTGATGCGGCCGCGCTAGACGGCAAAGAAGAAAAAAAAAAAAAGCCAAAAGTCTGTGTCAATGTGTGGGCCGTTGCCCCCCCAGGGGCTGTTGCGCGGCCTCCTTTACATCCTGGGGAGGCACTGTGTGGTGACAGCGTGGCACTGTACAGGACGTCATCTATTCTCTCGCACGTACCTAGAGGCGGGCGATTCGGGACACGCGCGCATCTGCCGCTGGCTAGTAGCATCTGGAACATCCGAACATGTCTGCCGCAGCAGAGCGGTGCAGTATTCTCGGTATTCGCGTCGGACATCTATGGATAGGTGTGCAGATTACACACTCGAGTGCAGGTGCATAATTGCAATCTTGAACCCCCTGCCGAAGCAGCTCGGCCTCGAAAGACAGCAGAAAAGCAAATACGAGCTTTGTCATGGAGCAACACCGATGTTTCCAGATTTTGCCAGGTAGAGGCTCCTTATGTGCCTAGTCCGTACAGATGGGCCAGGATGGAGTGGATGACTATTGCCTAGGTCGCTATACAAGGCTGAGCGCGCCAGGCTCCAGCATCGTGTTCGTACAAAGTCGACTTGATCGTCTAAAATTGGTGAAAGACGGCATTATGCATGGAGCAGAGGAAGGGTTTTCGCAATACGGCCGAAAGAATCCCTGACTTGCGAATCGTTCACGAGCGACAGCCTAGAGCCTACAGGGCCAGATCTCGGCGATACCGTGGTCCGTCAACAACCTTTGCCATAAACGCCACCAGCACTAGGCCGGATCTCGGAAATCTCACGTTTAATGCCGTTTTATCCTTTGAGGACGAGGTTGGCCCTTGGGGCAGGCCTAAAAATACGGACGACGGTCCTTTCGTCGCTGAAGGATGAGGCGCGAGAAAAAGATCCCTTCTTTTCGCGTCGGTGCGGGTCGCGTTTGAAATCGAGTCACGATGATTCCGATTCTGTCTGCATACTCTAGGTAGTGAGTACTGCCTGGAGTAAGGGACTTGAGAGGCGAGAAAGTATGGCTCGGGCCCCTGATTCAGTCTGGTCGTCTTGAGGAAGTGAAGAAGGGCATACGTGGAGCCAACACTAAGGAGGGCCAATTGAGAACTGAGTGGCCCTTTCCTGCCCTTCCCTCGCTTCCAATACCTTCTTTTTTATCCTTGGGACTGGCCCCACCCTTTTACGTTTTGGGAAGGCGGCATCGTCGCTTGTTACGCACTTGCACACGTACCGACCAGGTGCTCGCATCCCAGCACCACGCCTGGCCATGCCTGGAGAGTCTCCTTTTCTTCATCAAGACGGTCTCCTTTTCGAGAAACGCTCTGTCGATGAGATGCATCTCGGATGCTATTAATAGCCATGACACATCAGTAGCCGGCCCACGGGATGCAATGACTAAGGCCGGTTCTAGCTCGGGCACTGATTCAAGGCTCTCTCTCGAACCTCCAAGGCTCCAAAGGACGTCGCGGCGTGTCAGGGGGGTCCCACCGTACTGTGTACGAGCTCCATGGACAGTTTCCACTGTGTAATTTACGCCTAGCCTGGATTTTGCCGGTTCAGGCACAAGGATCATCCTGGTAAAATTTTCACACTGACCCCGACCCCGCACTCTGCCACTCTGCAAGCTGCAAGGAGCCTGCACAGTCCCCTTATCCGTGTCTTGGCCGCTTGCGTTGCACATTTATCCCCCACCCCGGCACGAATCCGCGAGGCAGTTGGGTCCCCGTGGTACGAGGATGAATATGTGCCTGCCCTTACAAATAGCTTTAATTATGTGTGTGGCATGGTCGCGATCGCAAGCCCTGTGTGAGGCTGTGGCCTTGGACAATGATTACGTAGTTTGTGTGCGAATTACTATGGAACGCCGGTAACGGCTGTCCTCTGGCTGTCCTGAGCCACCCGAGCCACATGTTGGGTGCAGAAAACTCCAGAAGGGGTGCTTGATAACTGCAGCCAAAATAGAAAAAGGAGGGGGGAAAAGGGCCAGAGAAAAAGGGCGCGTTACACGTCGTCGAACCGAACCCTCTCACAAGGTGGCTTTGACAATGGTGAGGCTCAAAACTGTCAAGTGCCGGCCTTGCATGACAACGACCCTTTTGTACGGCCGGCCGCGTTGACAACCGAAAATGTCACAGCCGCAGGATGTGGACAAGCAAAACGGCGGCTCCTACGGCGCTGTGGAGATCTCGGTCCGGGAACACGGGCTGTTTGGGACTGCTGTTTTTGACATCAGCCAAGCCCGGATTAGCCGCCGGCTGGTTTCAAGCCTGCTCCGTACTCGCCTGGCCTTGGGCTGGGCTGTGCTCGTGTGCAGGAGAGACTGAGGAGACTAGGAGGGAAGGACGTTGGGCAGAGATCCAGGCCAGCTTTTAGCCGCTGGCGCGTCGTATCGTACGTAAACTAGGTGTATGTGCAAAAGAGGCAGGGGCAGGAATTGGGGACCGCGGTGGACAGGCGCAGTGGACAGGCGCAGTGGACAGGCCGCAGCGGACAGGCCGCAGCGGACACTTAGTACTCAGGAGTCAGGACTCAGTACTGACAGCAGCGGACAGCGGACAGCGGTGGCTGGCGCTGCTCAGTGCTGGCGCTGCGGCTGGCGCTCCTCCTGACACGGGCTCACGGCGCGGGCTCATGACACGCAACTGGACGCTGGACAGGAAGAACTGGCCGCCACCGCCAGATCGGCGGCCCACGCTGGCCCACGCTGGCCCAGAGCTACCGGCGCTACCGACGCTACCGACGTCGGGAGCTGCCAACTGGTCCCATCATTATGTATGCCATGTATGCCATGCCATGTATGCCGTGGCATTGTGCCCTTTCTCGAGGCTCCCCATGCCAGCAAAAAATCTTCACCACCGCCTGCTTTCAAGCCCTGCCCACCCTTCCCCCTTCGACCGCCAAGGCAAAGAACTGATGAACTGATCAATCGACGGCTTCTCTCGTCCGCTCAATTGCGTCTCATCTCTTCTCTCGCTTTTCCATCTGCAAAACGTGCGCCGCCCGCCCTGCCCGCGCGGATTGGACTTTGCAGCGGCCCATCACCACCCTCGTTGTTTGCTGCATCAGCCTCGTCACGTCCGCCCTTGTTCGTTTTGCCGACACGTCGCTCTTTCCTTCTCCCTCGTCTCGTCTCGCCGTCGTCGACACGCCATACCCGAAGCCATGTTGAGATGCGTGGTTAGCGCCATCTTCCTGGCATTGCCCATCGGGACGACGATTGGCGTCTTGATTGGCATCCAAGCCATCAACCGCGCGAACGGCAAGCCGCCTCCACTTACGAGTGATGACGATTCCAGCCTGCTACCTGGCCTTGGCCCAATGCTGGGCAAAGATGCCGTCGAGATGAGGTGTGACGTGTCCGATGGCGTCGATTCAAAAACCCTGAAGGGGCTTACCTACAGCCGTATGTCATCTTGTCCCCTGAATGGGCGCCGCCACTGAGCGCACGCGCAAATCGGAGCAAACTTCTGTGGTGCTCTGCATAAAAAACACACAGAAAAAAAAAGGCCTGCTGCCCGATCTCTTGATGCTGACTCTCCCCCGCAGTAACGGCGAACCCATGGGGCTGGAAACAAGGCCAGCCGGGAAACATCTGCTTAATGGTAGGTCCATTCACCTCCCCTCCTGTCGAGTCACCGTCTGTCGATTCCTCACGCTAACACGGGCCCCAATCCAGGTCAATATCAACGGAAACCGAACCTACGCCACAAAATGGTCTGCCCCTGCTTTCAACGCAACATGGCAGTACCCCCGAGCTCTTGGCAGCAAGAACGTGCACGCTTTCCCCAACGCCAGGGTCATGAGCAAGCAACTCCCGATTCAATTAGGATCCCTCAAGACACTGGATATGGACGTGAGCTGGTACATGTCTCTGAAGAACGACAGCTTGACGGAAATCACCGATGATCAGGTCACGGCAAATGCCATCAACGCCAATGTAGCCATTGATATGTTCTTGGACAAAGACTCCACCAAGGCCGGCAAACCCGAAGAGGCTTCCCACGAAATCATGGTGTGGTTCGGTCATTTTGGCATCGACACGTACCCCATTGGAAAGACCACCCTTACGGACAAGGGCCTCAAGACAAAGACTTTGAACGGCACGGAGTTGTGAGTTGGCGACACGCGCATCCTGTCTCCTACTTGCCTCACGGCTGGCATATTCTAACTCGATGTATCTAGTAACCTGTACGCCGGCGACAATGTGGTAACGAAGCAGAAGGTCCTGTCGTGGGTAGCATCCAAACCTACAAATCAGTTCAAGGGCAGCCTGCAGCCTCTGATCGACGAGATCTTCGCCCTCCAAAACGCCGACTATCCCTCGAAGACGGACTACGTCGGATACCTCGCCTTTGGCCAGGAAGCCTACAGCTCAACGGCGAATGTGACGTTCTCGGTTCCCGAACTGGCCATAGACATAGAGTCCTCATAAAGTACTGTTTGGCTTATCGGGGCTCGCGAGAGCTTTCCGATGAGTGTACAGATGCCACCCAACACATGCATCACCAGCGCGCATAATGCTCACCACCAATAATATCAACAAACGGAGTCTTTTGAGCGGCGTTTTATTTTTTTTTTTTCCTAGAATTCCACGTGTTTCATGTTTTTCTTTGTTCTGGGGAAGGCTGGCTTGTGTCATAGTCGTCGGGTTCGGTTCACCGTTTTTTTTCCCCCTCCTCCTTGTCTTGCATAATTGTTGTCATAATGATTTTTTTTTTCCAGCACATAAATATCACCGGGACGATAAAACAATGTTTGTATATTACGGGGTTTTTTTTTTTTTCGCGATTCTTCCACTGGCGAGACAGACAGACATACATACACTTGGTATACTGAGCGGTCGCGGCTTCCTCTGCGTGTATTGTATTGTGTTGGCGGAGTAATTCGCAGACTGGAAACAATCGATCGGATCTGGAGATTGGGTGACATGTTTTGGCTTTTGATGACGATGGGCCGGCCCGGCTATTACGTTGCACACGGCACACGGCACACGGCACACGGCACACGGCACACGGCACACGGCACACGGCACATGGCACCTCGGCTTGGTGCGTACCACAGATGTAGGTACCCGCGCAGATGCCGAGCTTCAGAGCCTCACCTCCCGTCACGGCGCGTCGAAAAGCCGATGCGCCCCTGCATGGCTGTTTTTATTTTCTTTCTTTTCTGGCATGACTTGTTTTGTGAGTTTTATGTGTAAGAAACCCACTATGATGTGATGTGCTCTCTACGTTCTGCAAGTATAAAACGTCTTTTCATCGTGCTTGAGGAGGGGTGTGCCGTGTGCCGTGTGCCGTGTGCCGTGTGCTGTGTGTGGTTCACGACACGACCTACATCTGATGATCACCATCCTCATCATCTGCTTCTGCCCTTTCTGCCACATCCTGTGCTTGTCGCGTCGCGTCGCAGTCGAAGAGACAAGGCAAGAAGCTACGAGACCTAACGAATAAACACACGGATGGAGTGTCCAATCAGTTGATTGTTTTAGCTCATTATTTTTTGTTTGTTCAACAAGAAATACAATGATGGCATTCACTTCGTTTCTGGTCGTTGGAGCAGAGGATGTGAAGTTGCGGAGAAAAAGACACGGGCACGTGCAAGTTCTTTGTTTGGGAGGTGAGACGCGAGGCGCCATTTGTGGCTAATACGGGACAGGAGTGTATACACATCTTTTTCGTCGTGCAAAAGCACAATGATTGGTTCAACTAGGGGGGGGAAATAAAAAAGAAACAGACTCGAGTTGACCATTCGCAAACCGTTGAGGAGCCCCTGAAGAGTAGCCCTTGAAACGCCACCAATCCCCCCCACTCTCCCCTTAAGAAAAAAAGAACAAGAAGAACAAGAAGAAGAAGGAGGAGGAGAAGGAGGAGAAGGAGAAGAAGGAGAAAAAGAAAAAAAAGAAGAAGGAGGAGAAGAAGGAGAAGGAGAAGAAGAAGGAGAAGAAGAAGGAGAAGAAGAAGGAGAAGAAGAAAAAGAAGAAGGAGAAGGATATGAAAAAGAAGAAACAAGTATAGTATAATAAAAGTAGTCCTCTCCTATCATTCAAGTCGAGCTGGGGCTTTGGGTGAACGAAGGTTTAACAAGAAACGTTCCAAGACAGGCAAAGACAGGCACGCAAGAAACGCCCAAATACTTGAACAAGGAGCCCCGAATCCAACACCAAGTCGGCCGGCCGCCTCAACCCCAAGCTTGTCGTAGAGAGCGATGCTCCTCACTGCTCAGTGCCAGCCATTGTTGCTCTGGGATGTGGCTTGTCCTCGATATCCGTAGCCGCTTTGCTGGTTACCAGAGAAGCTCCTCTGCGGGTTCATGACGCCAGGACTTTGCATTCTCTGCATTCCGTAGCTTTCTTGTGCCTCGGGTGATCCGATCCGCGTGTACCCGGTTGGAGCAGAACTGTTGCGCATCTGGCACTGACTAGGAGCGCCCTGAGGGGGCACTCCTGGGCTCGGGGGAGACATCAGCGGTACTTGGGATTGCATGCTGGGGCTTTGAGAGCGCGGGGTAAGGCCCGGGCTGGGAGGGACGCCAAAGTCGAAGCCGTGTTGGCTTGAGGGAGCAGGACTGGCAGTACGGCTCGGCTGCCCGCGCATGAATTCGGCTGCGGCGGCACCGGCCACCAGTCCACTTGCGTTGCCGGCACTGCTTCCGAGGCGGGTCTTCTCATCGAACGGTCCGTGGAAGGGATTGGAGGCCGGCGCATGGTACGGGTCACCGCCGCTCGTTCCCTCGCTGCGAAACTGGCGAGCATTGTACTCCTCGCCGAAGGAAGTGAATCCGTCCGGGTTGACCCCGCGCTTCCGGAATTCTTCGTTCTCGCGCCTCTCCCTGAGTTCACGTTCTTGAGCTGCTTTGGCTTCGGCGGCCCCGATTCGGCGCTGTCGAAGAAAGTACCAGATCAGCGCGCCGAGAGCTAGACCGGCAACAGCAGCACCTCCTCCGTAGACTCCTGCCTTGGCCCCCGTGGACAAGTCGGCCCACTTCTCGCCAAGAGACCTTTCCGGTTGTTTGTTCAGCGCATCGTGGGCGGTGGAATTGCCTGCGGCAATCTTGATGCTCTCCCAGCTCCCCGACCGATCGCCATACGTGTACTCTTTCCCGGTGCTGAAGTCGGTGACCTGGGCGCTTCTGAGATGCATGGTGAAGGGCCCGCTGGCGTAGTCGGTGTCGCCACCGGCCCATTGACGAGTGCCTTCCGGTAGTGATGGGTCGCCGCCGGCCCAGATGCCGATGCTCATGCGCATGGGCGTCTGCGGATAGTTTTGCGTGTTGTTGGCATCTTTGGCATTCAATGTGCGCACAGCGCTGCCGTCGATGAACCATTGTATCGAGTCCTTGGTCCACAAGGTTGTGTAGTTGTGGAAATCATCTTGCATACCAGACATGGGATGTGAACCACCGTTCTTGTAGTCCTGCCGGCCCTTGCCGAAGAAATTGGTTGTGGCAAAACTCTTGTTGGAGCCCAAGAACTCCCAATCGACTTCATCGAGGACATCGCTAAGCCACATCATGGAACTGATGATTCCTCGGCCGGGAGACACTTTGAGCCATACCTCGGTGCGACCGAAGAAGAAGTAGAACTTGGTGCGGAGTGTGGGTGAGTCGCCCTGTTTGGCGATGGTGAAGGACGCACCATTGCTGGCGTCGTACTGAACCACACCAGCCGTCGTCTCCCAGAGGGCGCTGTCGGGAGTCGCGTTGAATAGGAACCGGTGGTCCATGCCAAACGCTGGATTCGGAGGACAATCGCGCTCCATGGGGTTGCAGTCACTGTGAACCTGGGCCGCGACAAGGCCCATGGTGGCGGCCGCCGCAAGAAAGGATTTGCACAGCATTGTGACGACTTGTCCTTCTTTCCGTCATCCGAGGTTTGAATTTGAGCCACGGGGCCCCAAGTCTATGTTGCGCCGCTCTCCTTTACTCTCCTTTGAAACTTGGAAAATAAGGCACACCTCTGTTCCGGCAGAGGCACAATTATCGAGTTTTGAATGACTGGATGTTCTCTTTCCAGTGTATGTTCAAGACGGGGAACCGCTTGCTCGCAGAAAAGATCGCCAGGCAATTGTTGAAGGATTGTTGGATGACTTGAAGCGCAGGGAACGAATGAGCGGGGTGTGTAGCCAAAGGAGTGGCAGTTGTCGCCGTGGAGTCGGGGACACGGAAGATGAAGGATCAAGTTCCAAAGAATCGATCGTAGTGGTGCGTTATTAGCGTAATGAACCAGCGGAAAAAATTGTTCGATGGGCTGAAGCCAAGCCAGGGTGGAATCATTGGAATGGCCGATTCGGCCAATGCCGTTGAGGGCCAGTGCCAGCCACCGCGGGCGTCCCGATTTCCCCTGGGCCTTGTGACTCCGAGCGAGCCATCTCGGGGCTGTGATGGTGGTCACTGGTCGCTGCCCACTGTGCCCAGTGCCAGCTGGTGACCCGTGAGACAAGCATAACATGAGGCAGCGGGTGGTACAAGCGTGTCCCCCGAGCGTGCTTATCTTGTCCGGTTTGGGGACAGCCATGTCGCCATCTCAGGGGCGAGGATTTGGGGGCGGCGAGGAGCAGCGGTTTGTGGGTTGTGTGTGGGTTGTGGAGTTTGTGGACCTGCAGCGGCCGATGTCAATTCGCCGACCAGTGTACGCACTGTGCTATTCGCATTATTTCGGACTGCACGCACTGTACGGTCTGGGACATGCAGATCTCGTGATACCTTCCTTCTCCCTGCCGGGCCACGCACTCGAGAGAGCGTATTGACAGACCGAGCGATGATGCCCCGAGCAGCACCCGCAGAGTACCATCCCAAGGGTATGCTAATGCGGTGGGCAACACGCTTTTGATGTATACACTTTGGACTCCTTCAGGCGAAATCGCTTCCTAGGTAGATGGACCAGTCAAGGCCTCATCGGAAGGAGATTACCCATGCGCTTTATCTGTCGCGCAAATCCAAAGTTTTCGATGGGACGAGAGTGCGCAAGCGGAGTCCGATGAGAAGCGGTGAGGGCAGAAGAAAAGGCACGCGGTGAGCAGATTTTCATCTATGCGGCAGCTTGTTTATCAAGTCTGGAAATCACTGTCCGTTTGGCAGGTCTGCATCTGGAACGACGGCCCAGTCCCGTACAGCTCCCTTCCAATCACTAATCCTCACGTCCTTGATGCCTACAATGATGACCCGAACCTCCTCCCCATCCACGAAATGGCCATTTCGAGCCCCGGCTTCGGCCCCGGCTCCAGCCCCCGAGTTACTGTCTGGACGGCAGAAGGGGTCCTCCGCTTCTTCAAACGTGTTGTTGGCCAGGTGCTGCTGGATAAAGTACGCCTCCTCCTCGGAACCAGATGGTGCCAGACGTGCTTCCCCTCCAATGGTGGCGCTGATGCTGGACACAGCGGTGGAATTCAGATTGAGCAGCAGCGACGCCAGGCTGGACCGCTGCTCCGGTCCCGGTGAGCCGCCCGACATGCGGCGTCCATGCGTCGGCGGTCGATGAGATACCCCTAGTCGAAGGGAGTTAACGAGTTGTGCACAGCGGATATGCCGCCCCCACCCCCTATTGTGTTTTGTGTTTCTTCATTTTCTTAACTCACAGTCATGGACAAGCAGAGATACGTTGGGGTTGCCGATGATGTTGGTAGTCTTGCGCGACTGGGGATTCGTCGTCATGACAATGACCGGGACGGATGAGAACGGCGACGAAGGCAGGTAGGTGTAGTTCATGAGCGAGACGTGGGGCACGTTGTCTGTGCATGTTGCGAGATGAAGCTATGTTTGGAGCAGCAGAAAGGGTCAGTTCGGAACTCAGGAGCCCATATAGAGATATAGAAGCATATATACATATACTATATATACGACATCAGGGTGCCTCAATGACGGCGTAAAGGAAGCACACTTACGAACCGAGCATTCTCGAGACACTGCACGACTTCTGGAGGCAGGCAGTTTGTGATTTGTTTGTGCGTGTCGCCGCCGGAGGCTTCGTAGTTGAGCGGGATTTTGTCCATGGCCGGGACAGCTATGGCGTATGCCGCGGTAGGCGGCTTGTCAGGAGCGGGCGGCGCTGTCAGTGATGGGATGGGATCGGCTTGGCGCGGTCGGGAATCCTAACCCACGTGCGTTGTCGTCGTCGGATGCATGCAGCGAGGCCCGTCGACGACGATCGGGATGGTGGGAATATCAATCAACCGGGTGGTGGGGCACGGGTGAGTCGCCCTGCACTCTGATTGGTTGTTTTCTGTGGACACACAGCATGATGGATGCCGAGGAGGAAGCGGATGCGGAAGCGGATGCGGAAGCGGATGCGATGTGCTTTTGTGAGGCTTGGAATGGAAACAAAACAAATGCCTACGTAGGTACCTGCTTAGTTCAGAAACTGATCCCGCGTTGCTCCTAGAGTCCTGTCTGCATGCCGCGGTCATGTGACGTCGGCTCTTCGTGGCGGGTGCCGCTTTGTTGGCCCGAGCGGCGGTTACATTCGGCTCCCCAGGATCGGCCCAGCTTGTAGTCAGCTCCCGCTCGCGCCTCCACCAAGCCCCGTTAAGCCGAGTGACAGTGACAGCACCAGCTGACAGCCAGCCGTCACGGCCTCTCATCCTCTTCCACGTTCAAGAAGCCTTCGTTTAGGGCCGTCTCTTGCCATCAAGAACACTCGGCTCTGTGACATTGGCAGGGAGGCGAAACATCCACTCACCCACTCACCCTCGTCGGCATGCGTTCCATCAGACCAAATCGCCTTCCCTCGAGGCCGCCGCGGCCTCGCTACCTTGCCACGACGACGTCGTCATCGTCTCTTTCGTCGTCGTCGTCGTTGGCACCCAAGACCACCGCCCTCAGCTCGGTGCTCATCGCCAACCGCGGCGAGATTGCCCTCCGGATCAACCGCACAGCCGAGCGCATGGGCATCCGCGCCACCACCGTCTACACAGACATCGACGCCGGCTCGTGGCACGCCTCGACCGGGTTCCAGTCGCTGCGGCTCGGCCCCGCCAACGGCTACCTCGACGGGGACAAGATGATCGCGCTCGCCAAGAAGCACGGCATCCAGGCGCTGCACCCCGGATACGGGTTCCTGTCCGAGAACGCGCGCTTCGCGCAGCAGTGCGAGGAGGAGGGCATCGTCTTCGTCGGGCCGCCCGCGACGGCCATGGCCGACATGGGCAACAAGGCGAGGAGCAAGGAGATCATGACGGCGGCCAACGTGCCGTGCGTGCCGGGGTACCACGGCCCGGAGCAGGGCGAGCGGGACCTGCTCCGGCACGCCAGGGAGGTGACCTTCCCCGTGCTGCTGAAGAGCGTGCGGGGCGGCGGCGGCAAGGGCATGCGCATCGTCCTGACCGAGGACGACTTCGCGGCCCAGCTGAGGAGCGCGCGGGCCGAGGCGCGGGCCTCGTTTGGCGAGGGCGGCGAGGTCATGCTGGTGGAGAAGTACATTGTGCGGCCGCGCCACGTCGAGGTGCAGGTCTTTGCCGACAGGCACGGAAACACGCTGGCCCTGGGCGAGCGCGACTGCAGCGTGCAGAGGCGGCATCAGAAGGTGCTGGAGGAGTCGCCCGCCCCGGACCTGGACGAGGCCACGAGACGGCATCTGTGGGACAAGGCGCGCGAGGCGGCGTCGGCGGTGGGCTACGTCGGCGCCGGCACCGTCGAGTTCATCCTCGACAAGGACAGCGGCCGGTTCTACTTCATGGAGATGAACACCAGGCTGCAGGTCGAGCATCCCGTCACCGAGATGGTGACCGGCCTGGACCTGGTCGAGTGGCAGTTCCGCATCGCCGCCGGGGAGGAACTCCCCCTCAAGCAGCCGCAGGTCGAGGAGCGGATGGCCAAGCTCGGCGCCGCCATCGAGGCCCGCATCTACGCCGAGAACCCCGAGAAGGGCTTCTTGCCCGACTCGGGCAAGCTCGTCCACGCCGTCCTGCTGCCCGACTCGGTCCTCCTCGCCGACCCGGACGTCCGGCTGGACTGGGGCTTCGGCCCCGGCAGCACCGTGTCCGAGGCCTACGACGGCATGATTGCCAAGCTCATCGTGCGGGGCCAGAGCCGCGAGCAGGCCATCGCCAAGCTGGCGGCCGCGCTGCAGAGATTCGAGATTGCCGGCGTCAGCACCAATGTCGAGTTCCTCAAGCGCCTGTGCCGCTCACCGGCCTTTATCCGCGGCGACGTGGAGACGGGCTTCATCGACAAGTGGAGAGAGGAGCTCTTCCGGCCGAGACGCATCCCCGACGAGGTGTTTGCCCAGGCGGCGCTCGGCGTCATCGGCTCGCAGATCAAGGGGGGCAGCAATACGCCGCACGGGCTGGCGATCGGGTTCGGCGACGCCACGAGCGACGCGGCGGCCGCGGCCGCGCGCAAGCTGACCTTCAAGGTGCTCGACGGGTACAGCGACAAGGAGGGTGAGCTTGTCGAGGCCGCCGTCGCGCAGACCGGACACAATCTTTACAATGTATCCATCTCCCGCAACAGGGGCCTTGTCGGACAAGGTCCCCCCGCCGCCGCCGCCGCCGCCGCCGTATTCGAAAACGTAGCTACCGAGCCGCTTATCGAGGGCCCCGTCCTGAAGCTGCAGACGTACTTCCCGACCGAGAGGATCCTGTCGTCCGTCGTGCCGCAGACGCAGGAAAACGACATCAAAATCACCGTCTTCCAGCACGGGGTCAAGACGGACCTGGCGCTGCTGCCGCCGACATGGTTCGAGAAGGCGCTGGGTCTCAAGGAGACTGCTGCCTCGGTCGTCGCGCCAATGCCTTGCAAGATTCTCAAGAACGAGGTCGCCGTGGGGCAGGAGGTCAAGAAGGGGGCGCCTCTGGTGGTGTAAGTGAAAGAAGGGAAAGGGGGAAGCTGCGCAGCAAAAGTCGCCTCCTTTTTCAACAAAGAAAAAAAAAAAAAAAGGAAAAAGAAGGAAGGAAGGAAAAAGAAAACTAACACGTTCTGTAGCATTGAGTCGATGAAGATGGAAACGGTGATTCGATCGCCGCAGGATGGCGTTGTGAAGAAGCTGGCGCATAAGGAGGGGGTGAGTAGCAGTCACCTACATGATATTATCTTCTTCTCATCAACCCACCCCTCTGTTCTTTTTTCTCTCTCTTTTTTCCTCTCTTTCTTCTTCTTCTTTTTTTTATTTTATTCTTGGTTTCCCACATTCCGGGAGATTCTATATGCAAAGACGAGAGATTAATACTTGTGGACCGATTATCTGACACCCAACCGGACAGGACATTTGCAAAGCAGGCACAATTCTCGTGCTCTTCGAGGAGGGCCCGGCGGAAGCGGAAGCGGAAGCGGAAGCATGACATGACAGTGGTCTCACGGCGGTGCCGAACGACAGATGGTTTTTCTTTTCTTCTTCTTCCCATTGGGGTTTTATGACGGACATGTATTGTATCTAGCAGTGTATGAAATGACGTGTATCAAAGCTAACAGTTGCGTATTGTATTGTATTGTTGTTACAGGGATGTGTGTGTGTTTTTTTTTTTTTTTTTTTTTTTTTTTTTTTTTTTTTTTCTTCTTTTGTCTTGGTGAAAATGGTTGCCAAGGCATGTAGGGTAAAAGGAGAGGCGAGGAGTTCGTGTGAGGGGAAAGGCAGAAGCAGAACTCGGCACGAAAGATGAAAAACATGGAACAATTAGACACAAGACACAAGACATACAAACGTACAAGGTGCCAAAAAAAAAAAAATAAGAACAAGAGAAACATAAAAGTTCAAGACAGAAACACCCTAAAAAACAAGAGAGAGCACTTTCTGCAGGAGTCCTAGCCCCGTGTGTCCGTCTGCCATCCATGTAAAAAAATCTGGCAAAATGTTCAATTGTATTGCATGTCACCGTCATCTGTAATGCATAATGCGCGATGCGTCAAGCGCTTCATCGTGAAGTCATCTTGCTGTGATCATCGGGCAGGTGCCTCCCCATTTTGGACTTTTTCGCCGCCTTTTTGATCTTGGCCCACCACCTCTGTAGGCGTTCTGGGTATTTGGGATCTGCGGGGTGGGTGTATTCTGCGAATCGTTTGAGGAGGTTCTGCGTGGATTGCGTTAGTGGTGAATGAGGAGGCTGCGTGGTCGAATTTCGTGTATTTTCGAGGAGTCCGTGGTCTGCCCGCGAGAGAGAAAAAGGATTCCACACACCTCCTTCAAAGCCAATGTGATGAATCCCAGCACAAACGCCACCCAGGCCAATGTGCCCTTGGTGTTCAGGAATTGATTGCCGCCGCGGAACTCAATGGTCCCCGTGCACCGTCCCGTCTTGGGATGCGGGAAGATGTTCTGGAAGTTCCACAGCACGTAGCGGTTCCCCTGCATGTACTTGTACAGGTCCTTCTCGGAGGATACGGCACGTATATCGGCGGCGACCTGCTTCAAGCTGGTGGTGGACTTGCCCCGGTGGAGCCTCTCGCAGAGACCAGAGTGTGCGCTCTTGCTGTTGGGCCTGCAGAACTCGTTGTCGCGGCGGGAGGGGGGCAGGATGGAGGAGATGTGTTGCTCGTGCGCGACGGTGGCGAAGGCAATCTTCTTGAGGGAGCTGAGCTTGAATTTGTTCCGGTAGGAGACGGGCGTGACGTGGACGTGGCCGCCGCAGGAAGGGTCCCGCTGGGGGTTGAAGTGCACGCGCATGGCTTCCCAGAAGTCGCCGAGGATGCGCGAAACGTGGAGGGTTGTGTCGAGACGAGGGGAGACGACTTCCATGCAGACTGTATATTTTGCATTAGTGGCTCGGACATCAGCATGTGTATGTATGCACACATGTACATAAACAAGGAAGTTCATGGCAATAGGAAGACACACCATACGGACGGGGCCGTGTGAGCGAGCCATCCCTCGTGACGAACCACTTGTTGCCATAGTACTCGGGATGCTTGCTGTACCGCGAGCAGTCGTCGTGGATGGCATCGATGCCTCTATTCCGCAGCTTCTGCGCCAGCTGCCTGTACCAGTCGACATTGGTAAAGGACTCGCCGCCGCCATACGGCTTCCCAATAGTCTCAATTTCGACGCCAAAGTTGTAGTGCCGCATGGTGTGAGATGTGGGAAGGGGCGTGGTTGCTGATGAGCATCCAAAGAGAAGCGGAGGGCAGAATATGTCTTTGTTGCTCTATTTTCCCTTTGTTCCAGTCTCTTTAACTAGATGAGAAGAGAGGAGTACTGGCTCAGGGGCAGTTCATTTCCAACACCGTATCAGGTCCGTCTGGTATGCCGAAGCGAACACAGAAGAGCCGGGCATACTGTTTACTGTTTTAGACGTGTGCTGAAGCCCAAGAGAGTTCATGCACAGCCGGCTTCGTTGGGGCAAACTCCTCCCTCCTTTCTGACTCTTGCAATGACGGGACGAGCTGGACAGTACAGGCTCGGCTCGCGCCCAAAGGGAAAACTGTTCGGACTGAACAAGACCTGGTACATGAACTGTCAGTGAGGGGGCGATCAGGCAACGCTACTGGGAGGGTGCAAAGGGGCAGTGTTGGGGCGAACAGGGCTAGATGGTGTCAGACCTGGCAGCCGTTGCTCGCTCTCCAACTTTCTGCTTTGCGTTTGGCAACAAGCTCTTCGTGGCAACGTTGAAAAAAAGCCATGTTCGCGTCTCTCATTCGAGCTTTTCGTAGCCGCCTCGACAGTGGCAATACGCGCCCGGGCCCAGCCACCATCCCCCCCCCCTTTTTTTGATTCTCCATTTCCTCGCATCGCAGCCTCAAAACAGAAACAATGCGCGCAGGAACACTCTCTCCGCGAGTGGGAAAAAGAAAGGAGAAGCTGCGGTGACGGCCGGGGATTCGGTGAACGTGGTGCAGCTCCATTGGTGGTCGGTGCCCAACACGAACACCCACTCACCCACTCACGATGCACAGTGCACACACCAGCCGACCCGCCCACGCTGCACAGTGCTCACACGCTTTCCAGCTGCCACTGCCTCTGGCGCGCTGCTGCGTTCGGCACCAAGACATGACGTAATCGCGTATTTTCTTTTTCGTTTCTTTTTGTTTTCGCACGGTTCTTATCCGAAAACGGCGAACGAGAACAAATAGAATGGGCGGCGTCTTCTCACTTGAATCACGCAACTCTCCCTGTCTCGATCAAAATCATTGAACAGACACCTTTCATTGATCGCGATCCTCAAATCCCACCCCCCTTACCAGGCCAATTAAATATCCAATGGGACCCCAGTCCCGCCCTCGCATCATCCCCTTCTGCCAGCCTCGGCATATTGGCAGCAAATAAACGCGACACCACGTCTTCATAGGAACGAGGGCAAACAACAAGAGTTGCGCATATAAACACACGAAGAGAGCATAGACAAAAAGCGCACGAGAGAGAGAGGGAAAGACAGCAAGCAGCACGACACCATGACGACAGCGCTGACCACGATGCGGCCGGGCGAGACTCGCACTTCAAACGTCAAGTACTACTTCGCCTACGGCAGCAACTTACACATGAAGCAGATGCAAAGACGATGTCCCAACAGCAAGTACGTCGGCTTGGGCCGCCTCCCCGACTTCCGATGGCAGATCAACGAGCGAGGGTTCGCCAACGTGGTGGCCGCCCAGGGACACTGGGTCGACGGGCTGGTCTACGAGATTGACGAGAGGGACGAGCGCAAGCTCGACATCAGCGAGGGAGTCTCCAAGGGGGCGTACGAGAAGAGACACATGCCCATCATGGTGAAGCTGGCATGCTGCTCCCTGTATCGGCGGCCCGTATCGTGGCTCGTCGCCCGCGGGGTTCCCTCGGGCGTGAGGATGACGGCGAAGCCTGCCCATCGGAAGCGCAGGGCCGCTGCTCGCGCTGCTGCTGCTGCTGCTGCTATCCATGAGCAGCGGGCGAGCAATGCCCTCGTGTATATGAGTCTGGTTCACGTCACGGATAGTGGACCCCGGCACGAGTACGTCGGCCGCATCAACCGCGGGTTAAGGGATGCCGTCTCGCTGGGCATGGAGGAGGAGTATATTCGCAAGTGTATTCGGCCCTTTGTGCCGGAGTTGGGGGCAGGTGACGTGTGTCGCGAACCGTCTGCTTCTGCGAAGAAGGATCATCTCGTGGGCAGTCGACACGGGTGGGAACTGACCATATTTGGCGGGCATAAAAGAGGTAATTGAAAAGAAGACGTGCTTTTTGGGAATGGTTTGATCTTATATCAAGCTACCTATTCATTTGTTTTGCCGGCATTGCCTCAAACACGGGGCCCCTTCCCCCCCCCTTTTTTTTTTCTTTTTATCTTGTGTATGTCCGCCACATGCCGAGTATGAAAACGACCAAACGCGAAACTCGTTTTCCCCGCCTAAGAAAAACGAAATAGAAAGATTGCGAAACTAATCTACTCACAGGCATTTTTACAAAAACCCAAAGCTTCCTTTCCGTCTTTCGACTCGTCAATGGCTCATCGCATTAAACAAGTACGTCAACAGCGTCGACTTGTGCTGAACGGGACCCTCGCCGGCATGAATCAGCACCTTGGGCCGGCAAATGGCCTTGAGCGCCATCTTCTTGGGCCCTTCTACCCTCTCGACGAACAAGCCCGGGGCGATGTCAAACAGGTACTTGGTGTGCCGCCGGGTCGCCGACTCGGGCGTCGTGCCCGTCAGGTCCATAATGCGACCGCTGTCGGCCAGGTTGGTGCACTCGTAGACCTCGAGCCGCGTGCTCGCCGTCTTGAGCGGCCACTTGAGCCAGAAGATGTTGGTGGCTGTGTGGAGGCTGTGGGCCAGATCGGCGGCCGGCTGGACGATGCCCTTTCGCAGCGACACCTGCAGCTCGAGGGCTGTCATCTTGGTGAAGAGGACGGCGAGGTGGGAGGCGAGATCCTTGGAAACGAGCTGGAGGTACGCGTCCCGGCGGGGCTTGAAGCCCTTCTGAGAGCTCAGCGCCAAGAGGGTCTCGCTTCTCCATTCTCGGCAGCGTTCTACTTCTTCCCCTTTTGTGAGCCCATTTGTCGGAGAAGAGAGAAGGGTGGGGAGGATGGGGGAAATTACCTCGTGTCTTGGCCATGGCCGCCTCAACACCCAGAATCCACTGCATGGTCGAGTCGTCTCCCGCCTCGTTGAGCGGACAATAAAACGGCTTCGAGAACAAGGCCATGCAGAGATAGTACATGATGGCGGCGATGACATGATACTCGTCCCCGAGATGCACGCCCATGGACCGCTTCCCCGGCTCGCGCAGCAACGACAGGAAGCGCGCGGCCTGCTGGGCCGACGCCCTCTTCAGCTTTCCGGCCTCGAGGGCGTCGAGCGTTGCGCGCAGCTTGTCCTGCACCCACCACTTCACCTGGCTGCACAGCGTCTTGTACGTGTCCCGGGCCTCGGACTCGGTCACGTCCTCCCGCGGCGACTGCAGGCGGAAAACGTGGGCCTTGACCTCCTGGAAGTCCCTCTCGCGGGCGCGCAGCTGGGCCTTGAGCTCGAGCGCCTCGCGCGAGAGCTGGTCGATCTTGTTGAGCAGGCGCTTGTTCTCGGCCTCGGCCTCCTCGAGCTCCGATTGGCGGCAGTCGAGGACGCGCTCTGTGTAGAGGCGGAGGGATCGTTCGTTTTCGAGTTCCTCTTGCAGCGGCTTCTGCGCGCTGGATTCGGGGTCAGAGCGAGGAGGGGGGGGAGGAGGAGGAGGCGGTGGTGGTGGTGGAGGAAGGGTGTCTTCTGCCATGGAGGTGCTGTTTTGTTGGCCCTTTTCGTTGTGTGTGTTTTTCTATTGCTTTACTTTGTTTTCAACCGTCGGGGACGTGTAGGGTGAATACGTGCTGAAGGTGTCTCTTGGGTGTTGTTTCTTTCTTTCCTGTTTCTGTTTCTTGTGTCTTCTTTTTTCGTCTCAGATGCTGAGACTCTGCTTCCGCCTTGTCCTTCTTTGCCTATTCCCTCAGGAGGCAGCGTGGTTCGACAAAACAACCAAAAAAAAAAAAAAAAATATCCGAGTCAAACGAACACACGCACATTCAGACACTTCTCGAACCGTCTTGTCGGCAGAGAAGAACGCAAGAGACTTGCCCCAGGGCGGGAACCGGGCCTGGGAACAGCAGAACCTTTGCGGGCGGGCTGCCTCGACGAGTTCGGCATCGATTCATCGAGCCAGGCATCAAGGAACACGTACATGGCAGGAGAAATGACTTGGGCGAACATGCGTGTATATGTGCCCATGTACATGGGTTGTTCTCTTTGGTGTCTGTTTCTGTTGCCGCCCGGGCCAAGTTTCCCAACCCGGCGAAACAGCACGCATACACACACACATATACACACGCACACATATACGTATGCATATACATGTAATGTACATATGCACAGCACGCACAGTGCACGCGCACTCACCCCCGCGTCTGGTGTTTCTTGTTCGCTACCCCCGCTCACGCTCACGCTGCTCGTGACTCGACGGACGGACCGACGGGGGGTTTGTTTTTCTTGGGCAGCATTGCAGCAAAGCAATGCCGCTCGCTCCAAGTCTCGGCCCAATGCCCTACCAATGGCCGAAAAAAAGGAAGGGGAAAAAAATAATAATGAAACCCAAGTATTCTTCTCTTCAGCCCGCTTGGCGCCTTGGGCCAACCGCCGCGGCCGCCTCCGCTGCCGGAGCATGCAGATGCTCGGAGTGCGGCAGGTTGCACTTTTGCATTCTGCGCTTTGCACTTGTTGGTGAAGAAGCAAGTTTGTTGTGGCAAAGCGTGGAAGGGGGGGGGGGGGTGGCTGTTGTTCAGTCTTCACTGAACGACTCACTCACTCACTCACTCACTCACGCAGTGGCCGGTTCAGGCCCGTTCAGACCTGTTCAGAGACCATGAAGACAACTCCAGCGCGCAGCTGGGCACTTTGACCGAAGCCTTTTTTCTTTCTGTTCCCTTCTTTGAGATTTAGAAAACGGTGCATGTGTGCTTCCTCCCCCGAATGGAAGGCACACCGGTTTGTGCGTTTGCTCCTTCCTTGCTAAGCAAAAATGGACAGCTACAGAATCGTCGTCTCCATTGATTTCGGCACGACGTACTCGGGTGTGGCGTGGTCGGAAACAACGCGGGTGAGCAAAGACAAGGCAGCATCACCGCCCTTCTCCTTTCTCTCCTCCTCCTTGTCAGTACTAATTCCGTGCCCTCTAGCCCGACGTCCAACACGTCGTCTCGACGTGGCCGGCACCGGACGGCCCACGACGCAGCCTCAAGGTGCCGACGGAGCTGCGGAAGACGGCCGCGGGCTGGCAATGGGGCTTCCAGATCCCCGAGGACGCAAAGCGGTACCGATTCTTCAAGCTGAAGCTCGACGAGCCCGACACGCCCAACCAGGAGGGCGAGACGCCCCTGCAGCTCACCAGGATCTACCTCTCGTGCCTGTACGACCACTTCATCGGCATCCTGGAGAGGAAGCTGACGTCGAGCGCGGCGCGGTCTACGCCCATGGACTTTGTCGTCACCGTGCCGGCCATGTGGTCCAACACGGCCAAGATGGCCACCGAGCGGGCCGCCGCCATGGCTGGCTTCTGCGGGGATCGCAGGATTCATCTCATCTCGGAGCCGGTACGTACGCGAGAGAGCCCCAGCCCCAGCCCCAGCTCCCCCCCCCCCCCGTCACTTTTTACTTTCTCCTTGCTTCCACCTCGTCTAACAGTCGCCAGGAAGCCGCAGCGCTGTACACGATCCGACATCTCGACCCGTCCGTGCTGAGGCATGGCAAGAAGTTTGTCATCTGCGACGCCGGCGGCGGGACCGTCGATCTCATCTCCTACGAGGTGTCGCATGCGGACGACCTCGCCGTCAGGGAGGTCACCGGGGGCACGGGCGGGAGGTGCGGCTCGGGGATGCTGAACTCGAGATTCCGCCGGTTTCTGAAGCAGACGCACGGGGAGAGGTACTGGACCAACGAGCGTCTGGTCCTGGCGATTGCGGAATTCGAAGCTGTGAGTAGTGATGCAAAACAAAAAAACCAAGAAAAAGGAAAAAAGAGGCAAGAGGAACCAAGCAACAAGCAGGAAACTATGCTCACCCGGCGCGCAAAACAGTACAAGAAAGATTTCAACCCCAGGGGCGCATCCCTCACGCTCTCGGTCGACGAGTGTCTGGCCCTCCGGAGCAACCGCTTCACCGTCTCGCAGGCCGACATGAAGACGCGCATCTTCCGCCCCATCACAAAGGACATCATCTGTCTCGTGCGGGAACAGATCACCATGGCCGGCCCCAATGTCGCTGCCGTGGTGCTCGTGGGCGGCTTCGGCCAGAGCCCCTTCCTCAGGGCCGAAGTCCGGGCGGCGCTGCCGCGGAGCATCCCCGTGCTGCAGCCGAGGAACGGGTGGATCGCCGTCGTCAAGGGCGCTGCTCTGTACGGGCTGGGCTACTATCATCCGGGCTTGACGCCCGTGAGGATCACGTCGAGGATTGCGCGCCGGTCGTACGGGACGCTCTTGCTTCGGCCGTATGATATGATGAGGCATGATCCCCGAGAGGCGTACGTTGGGCTGTTTTCTATCATTCTTTTTTTTTTTTTTCCTCTTTTCATCACCGAGACTGTCTGATGCTGATGCTGATGCAAACGATGTGCATGACAGAGTCTGGTCCGACAAAGAAGGTGAGTACGTGGTGGGAGAAATGTGCTGGTTCATACAAAAGGTGCGTGCAGCTCCAACAAGCCAGCCAGCCCCCTTGTTGCGTGCGAGACAACCAACGTGGCACATGATGGCTCACTCAAACACTCACTCACTCACCCACACACACCCTCCTTTCTCTCTCCATGGTTGTCACTCCAGGGCCAATCCTACCCAGAAGGCCTCTTCACGGCAATAGACTACCAATGCGACATCCCCGTCACGTCCGGGCCGCCGCCACAGACCGAGATCCAAATCTTCTGCAGCGACGAAGACGAGCCGCCCCTGCACTGCACGCCCATGACCGTCTGCATCGCCCGACTGTTCATCGACCTGGACCGCATCCCCAGGTCGACCATGCTGGCCGCGGGGGTCACGCGCATCGGCCACCACCATTATTATTGCCTGGCGGGCGCCATTGAGGCGAGCTACGGGTCTGCCATGATTACATACAAGGTCAAGCTGGGAGGTGAGTTTGGCGACGGCTTTTGACTTGGCTATTTTCCGCCTGCCCTCTTTTTTTTTTTTTATCCCAAGAAGAAAAGGGGGGGGGGGGGGGGGTTTTTTTTTTTTTTTTTTTTTTTTTTTTGTCCTTTTGAAAACTCCATCCAGGTGTTACACACGATGCACTCACGGTGCGGTACGAGGAAGGGGACATGTGACGTGACGGTCGCAGAATCAAATCGACGCCGCGCAAATGCGAACTGGGATATTATTCTCACAGGAAGGGCACCCACGAAAGGCAGAAAGACGGATAGATGTCCGGTCCAGGACAGTTGTGTGTGTGTGTGTGTGTGTGTGTGTGAATTTGAGCTCACGTAGCATGTCTCTCTTTTTGACTACTAGGCAGGCCAGGCAGCAATTAGATTCAGTCCCTCGTCCCTTGTAGACATTTCCTCATCCCGCGCCACAAAGCCTGCTCTTGAAACGGTAACCCACACAAGAACACCGAGCCGGTTCCTGCCCAGACAAGACAAGAACAAGAATCAATCCAATCCAGGTCCTCCACCTCCTCGGCTTCCTTCCTCCCCCACGGCTCCTCAGTCCTCAGTCCTCAGTCCTCAGTCCTCAGTCCTCAGTCCTAGTTCTCAGTTTCTCAGTTCGAGGACCCCCGACCGCCCTGCCCGACCTCGGGCCCCTTCTTGATCCCCTGGCTCTGTCCGCCGCTCGCGTTCTCGGACCCCAGCCCTTGGCCCTTTTCGTGCAGGCCCTCGGGCAGGTCGGCCGTCTTGTCGGCGCGGGGGACCTTGTCTGTCTGTGGGAGGGGCGTGTTAGCAGGGGTTTGCTTTGCTCAAAAAAGCGCGCGCGCGCGCGCGTGTGTGTGTGTGTGTGTGTGTGTGTGTGTGTGTGTGTGTGTGTGCGTGTGTGTGCGTGTGCGTGTCAAAACGCAATAAACAACATACGTCGACTTGCCCTACCCCATGGGCAATCGGATGGCCGGCCTCCTCAAAGGGCCCGTTGTGGCTGGAACCATCTCCGGGACGGGGCATGATGAACGAAGTCGGGTTGTCGGAGTAAATATTTTTGGTCTTGCTTGATTCTTGTCCCTTTTTTTTGGAGAATAGGGTCGTGTTTCTTTCTTCGAGAGATGGGGTCGTGTAAAGA
>SRQA01000285.1:0-27065 GCA_018360365.1 Claviceps citrina | reverse complement strand
GCCGCCTCCCTCTCCTTCATCTTGGCCTCCCTGTCCGCCCTTCGACGCTTCGCCGCCTCCCGATGGAGAAACGTCGTGTCCGGTCCGCCGCCGCCCCGGAACCCATTCGTCTGGTCTTGATCGCGCCTCTTCTTCCAGTCGTCCTGATCGCCTCGGTTGGGGCGGCCCTTGCCTTTGACGCCAGACTCCCTGCCTTCGAAGAATTTGCGCGGCTGAGTGGCATTGGGTTCAATCTTACCCTGGCGGATCAGCTCACTCTTCTCTTCGCAGTACTCCTTCTTGGACATGATCTTCAGGTCGTGCCCTTTCCAGGTGGGTTTGGGCTCCATCGCAATAAACTTCTTGGCCGTTTCCTCGTCCGCAAACGTGACAAACACGGAACCCTTGAACAGGTTCTCGTTGGTACGGCGCAGCTTCAGGCCCCTGACCTCGCCAAACTGAGCAAAGAAGCTCTCCAGGTCAAACTGCGTGTCGGGGTTCTCATCACCAAAGCCCTTGGCATAGACGGTGCTGGCCTCAACCTTGGCTTTTCCCTCGGCCATGGGCTTGTAGGCGACCTTGCGCTTGACCACCTCGGAACCTTCTTCACCCGAAACCTCGAGGACCTTGCTGTCTCGCAGGGCCGCGACGACGGCGCTGTAGGGCTGGAAGTTGCGCATGCGTTTGAACGAGTGTAGTTTGGAGATGGCGATGGGCTTGTTTTCTGATCCGCCGCACGACTCCCACATGAACTTGTCCTGGGCAAAGTTCCAGTCACCAAAGTAGAACTCGACCTTGAATACCCTTGTCAGTCAGTAAAATGGGCCATAGAACAACGTCTCGATTGTGAGGGAAGAGCATAGGCTTTCCCAGGCTTGGACCACACGACGAAGAAGTTGGGCTAATAGATGGAGCTGGGGAACTGACCTGCTTGCGAATGGCATCAGGGTCATCAGTCACCTCCCGGACGCTGGGATCGAACTTGTTGTTCTTCTTGACATCTTTATAGTCAATCTTGGCAGTCGTCTTGATCATGGCAGACTCTGGGGCAGTGTCAGGTGCAGCGGCAGCGTCGGGAGCCTGGTCCTGCGTGGAAGTGGTGGCCTCGGTGGGAGCAGCCTCGGTGGGAGCGGCCTCCATGGGCTTCGTGGTGGCCTCTGCCTCGCTCATTTTCGTCGGCTTCGAGGAAGAAATTGGGATGATTGCTTGGCAAGGATTCCAACAAGAGCGTACTCGGCCTGTGTGAAGCCACCCAGAAACGTCAGCAGCTTACGCAGGCCCAAATGCCAAAAAGTTCGGGGGGAGAAAAAACCAGGAGTGGCGGGGTCAGACAGAGCGCGCGCATCAAGAAAAGAGTCATCGCCGCCTGGCGGCAAGCTGGATTTGCCGCGTCGCCGGGCGGATCCATGCACCTTACCTTTATTCAACGCACAAACAGAGGGGGTTGCAGCAGTCTGGGGTCGGTCACAAGGTCGGGACGGTAATTTGGTAGTCGATTGAGGAGGGACGATGCATCCATCCTGAGAAAAAATGCTGTGGATTCTGCCGACGTGCGGATCCGGGCAAGAAAGACGGGTTGGATGGAAATCAAGAGCTTGACTCACCGCCCGCCTTGCGGGTTTTCCACCTGTTGTGGAGTCGGAACAACTTCACAAGCTACTAGGTCCATACCTACTAAGCGACCAAGGATTCTAGAAATCAGGGATCTGATCTATGTACATACTAGGTGCCTAGTAGGCATCAGGATCTAATACACATCGAGACTCAAGGACAAGCAACCGTCACACCCACCACGCTATTAGATGTAAACTCTGATAGTCTTCGTCCTTCTTTCGCTCAGCTCCAAGGCTCACAGCCTTTGGCAGCGGAAGGGCAACCCGCGATGAAACGCCTCCGCAACGTCAGCAAGTGTCTGCCAACGGCCGGCTCCTCCTGCCGCTTCGGCTGCCGACGCACAAGTCCGTTGCCGCACATCGACTTGCGACGCAACTTCTTCACCCGTTCCAAGAAACCGGCCGGCTCAGGCGCAAGCTTGCCTGTCACCATCATCGCAGGGACCTTGTTTGTGTGGTGGTTGTATCCGTCGCAAGAATTCGCGCAGCTCGCTCCCCAGAGACGCAAGGATGGACCGCATCATCGCACCGCCAGCCATGATGAGGACGGGGATGGGGATGGGGTCCCAAACGGGCCGGCTGAGACCAAGTCGGAGACCAAAACGGCGTGGGACAGCTTTGTAGAGCGCGTGGAAAACATGGCCCTCGTCACCGATGCCGAATGGGCCGTCTTCTCCGATAAGCTTGCCGACATGATCCTGCCGGACTGGGCCAAGTTTGTGCCCGTATATCTCAGAAAGCTCCAGAGGGAGCTCTCCATGGCTCCAGGTTCCTTGGCGGACGAGATTTGGGAGGAGGCGCACGACCCGGAAATCAACCCGGAAATCGCCTGGACAGCCACGGTCCGCGTATCGTCCGAGCTCTGCGATGACGAGCGTGAGTTCCTGTCCAGAAGGAAACGAGTCATTCGGGTCGCCCTGGCCAAGTACCTGGGCCTCCGTGAGGCCGACATTCATCCAGACGACGTCCCAACCATTGCCATGTGTGGCTCTGGGGGCGGCCTGCGTGCCCTTGTGGCTGGCACTGGGTCGTTGATGGCAACGGAAGAAGATGGCCTGTTTGATTGCGTCACATACATGGCAGGCGTCAGTGGATCTTGTTGGCTACAGGCGCTCTTGTACTCCTCCATAGCCGGTGGAAGCTTGACGAGACTGATAGAACACCTCAAGGCACGAATCAACGTTCACATTGCCTATCCCCCCGTGGCCTTTCAATCTCTGGTCTCACTGCCCACCAGCAAGTACCTCCTCAGCGGACTCGTGGAGAAGCTCCGGGGAGACTCCAAGGCTGATTTTGGGCTGGTCGACATCTACGGACTGCTGCTTGGCGCTCGCCTGCTCGTGCCCAGGGGTGAACTGGGTGTCAATGACGCAGATCTGAAACTTTCCAATCAACGCCACGCAGTCCAGTTCGGAGACCGTCCCTTGCCCGTCTACACGGTCGTCCGCCATGAGATTCCCGAGGTCGAGGCAACGCAGAGAGAGCCGACCGAGGCGGAGAAGAAGGCAATCAAGGGCGATGCCTGGTTCCAATGGTACGAAATCACGCCGTACGAGTTCTTCTGCGAGGAGTTTGGTGCCGGCATCCCGACGTGGGCCATGGGTCGCCGGTTCGACAACGGCAAAGACGTGCCAGCACAGGACGGATTCCATCTGCCAGAAATCAGGGTACCCCTGCTCATGGGCGTTTTCGGAAGTGCATTTTGTGCCACGCTGAGCCACTACTACAAGGAGATCAAGCCCCTGCTCCTCGGCATCGCCGGCTTGGCCAGCATCGACGACTTCGTCTCCGGCCGGGACGGCGACCTGAGCAAGGTCCACCCCATTGATCCCGCCACGATTCCCAACTTCGCGTATCGCATGCACGGCAAGCTACCCAGTACGACACCACGGAGCATCTATGAGCAGGAGCACATTCAGCTCATGGACGCCGGCATGTCCAACAACTTGCCCATCTATCCTCTCCTGCGGCCGGGACGACATGTCGACATTCTCGTCGCCTTTGACGCTTCTGCCGACATCCAGACGGACAACTGGCTCTCCGTTGCCGACGGCTACGCCCGTCAGCGCGGCATCAAAGGCTGGCCCGTGGGCATCGGCTGGCCCAAGGCAGGCGAATCCGTCCAGAAGACCACCCAGGAGCTGGCCGAAGCCGAAGCCAGGTCGTTCCAGGAAGCCGACCAGCGCCTCCAACAAGCCAAAGCCGACCAGGAAGCTGTTCTCCGCTCAGAAGCAGCCCACGGCAAGTCTTCCAATGCCAGCAAATGCCACAACGGCGGGACGAACGAGCAGCCCAACGCAGACGCACACGCAGACGCACACGCAGACGCACACGCAGAAGGCAACCCGGAAAACGAGCACAACGGCAACCTGGGATACTGCACCGTCTGGGTTGGCACCACCCAGGAACGGTCCCTCCACCCGCCTCCGCCCGCCAAGGCCATCGACCAGACCAACCGGTGGCAAATCATGGAGCCCGACGCCGGTCTCGCCGTCGTATACCTTCCCTTTCTGGCCAACCCCCGGGGGCCCGACATCTCCCCCGGCACGACCGACTTCCTCAGCACATGGAACTTTGTGTACACGCCGGAGCAGATCGACAGCGTGGTCAACCTCGCGCGCGCCAACTACAATGAGGGGAGAGACCAGATTCGGTCCACGGTCAGGGCCGTGTACGAGCGGAAGAAGCTTTTGCGGGAGCAGGCCGAGGGCAAGCGGGCTAGGGATGAGGCATCGCAGTCGTTGGCCATCTGGACGAGCTGACCTCCCCTTCAGCCCTGGCTTGATTTTTTTTTTTTGGTTTTCCTCTCTTTCCTTCAATGGATTCGGGCTCTACAGCACGCAGGGGGCTCTAGACAGACTTGACACTGAAGCAAAGCTACAGCCCTGTTTCTTTCTTTTTCTTTTTTTTCTTTTTTATCTTGGCTGCGATCTTGTTGTGGCGGCGTTTTGGTACGGTACCGGCACAGGTAAAGCATAGTAAAAAGGCCAGGTATGTCATGTCCTAGCTTTGCTCAAACCCTCTCCTCGAAAGAGTGTTGAGTTTTCTGTTCTGCTTTAGAAAGAGAGTTGTTCTACAGTGTATTTTAATGTACAAGGGCGCCCCCTTTTTTTTTTTGGTTCTTCTTTTTTTTGCCCCCCTTTAGATTCATTCACTAGAATACAACAGTATCTGGTTCGTGAAAGTGACTTTCCTGTGCCCCATGGCAGCATCAAAGTCCACGAGTGAAACGCTTCCACCCCCTTTTTTTTTTTGTTCTGCCCTTCTCTCTTCTCTCCTCTCTCCTCTCTCCTCTCGCTGAAAATGAAAACAAGAAAGGGTCAGTAGATTTTAGATGATTTCACCGACATCAATGTGTGGCGCCTTCCAAGCCTTTGCACCGTCGTCCATCATGTCACTCGGTACGCGGACCTTGTTCCCGGGGCTGTACAGGTACCAGGCCTTCAGGGAGTTCATGCACGCCTTGCGCCTGGCAATGTCCAGGCTGGGGCCGGCCCCCTCTCCCAGCTTCTCTTTCCCGCTGTAGATGCCGACGACGTAGACGGGCGTCCTGGACATTCGGCCGGTCTCGCTCTCCAGGCGGGCGACGGGGTCTTGGAATCCCTCTCTCGCGCAGAGCATGGCCAGCTCGCGCGTCGGGAGCTGGAACTGGAACAGCGAGCCGGGATCCAGCTGTCTCGAGAGGATGTGTGATGTGACGAACGACTTGGCGGCCCCGCGGCCGCAGTGGGCGTAGACGGAGCCGACGACGGCCTGGACAAAGGAGGCAAAGGCACCTTCTTGGAGAGATTCGTAGCTGGGGTCGGCCGCGCCGTCGGCCTTGCTCAGCGCATCGCCAAAGACGTCGTCGAGAACGACACGGCTGCTCAGGCCGCGTCTGTACGAGCTGTTCCGCTCCACCTCGGTGCGGACGTAGCCCCATCGCCGGTTGACCGAGTGCTCCCCGTCCGGCTTCCACTGCAGCAGGCCCGGGTCGACCTCCTCGCCCGGGGCGGCGGCCGCCTCGACGCCCCATCGACGGGCCACCTGCTGCAGAGACTCCTGGCCGGAAAAGGCCCTCAGCGCCTCGTACAGGACCGACATGGGCAGCCGGGGCCACTTGCACACGAGGTACTCCAGCACGTGGTAGTTGATGATTGTGCTCCCCAGAAAGGCCAGGTTGGAGTTGTTGAAGCTCCGGTTCCCGTCGGCCGACGGCGTGATGAGCGCCCGCGCAATCGTCTGTAGGGGTATCTTGGTGGACAGGGCCAGCCGTGCGTGCAGCGCCGCGAGCTTGGCCGACTCGAGGCTTCGTTCGGGCGGTGGTGAGGGCAACGGAGGGCGCGATGGCAGCGATGGCAGCGATGACCGTGATGTGGGTTGCGTCTCGTCGCCGGTGAGGAGGTCGTCTGCGCCGAGGTCAGGCGCAACCGCTGCCGAGGACTGGCATCGGACCGAGGGGAGGAAGCTCTTCCGGACGGAGAGGCAGGATACTCCGGAGGGAGCTTGGGACAATTGTCTGCAGCTCCAGTGTGATGCTCGTAATCTCTTCATCTCGAAGCCGAGCAGGAGAACCAATCTGTCTCCTGGATGGGGGGTAAAAAAAAGAAAATCAACAAAAATTCGAGGACTAGAATGGGTCTAGTCCTTCTTTCGCCTCCAATTATGTCATGAAGTTTCTGGTTTTCCTTTTTCCTTTTTTTGATTCCCCAGAAGCAACTGAGAACACGGTTTGTGCGGCGGTCGGTCCAAGGATAGAAATGCACTCTTCAACACCAAAATGGCAAGCTCGCGGAAAAAAGTTCAACAGTGGTCCACGGGCGGCGTGTGGTGGTGGCCACAGGCCGCTTGCAAGCTCCCCAGGTGCCCCAGCCCACTGCGCGAAAGGCACGGAACAATACTCGGACCGTGGGGCCGCGACACTAGAGCTGGCCCACCATCAACCGCGCGAGAGTCTTCATCCGAGATATCTGAGATAAGACGCAGGTCGCCCATCTCATATCCATTCCGCTACGTCTCTCGACTGGTCAATCGAAATGGTAAGTATAGTTCTAATTTGAGAGCTCGGTCCAGGCAGTAGTACCAAGGCAGCTAATTATGTTGCGCGTACAGGGTGGTGGTGGAAAAGTTCCGTAAGTCGTGTCCCGCAGAACGAATTCCTCAAGTCTCCTTCGACCGCAGCCATGTTAGCCATCAGACGTGGGCCGTCGGCCGATTCCATCAAAAAAAAAAAAGAGAAGAGAAGAAAAGGACTTCCGAATCGTCTGACTGAAATCTCGGCCGGCTACCTCATGCTAGGTACCCCAAGCACGTCTGGTCACCGGCAGGTGGTTGGTACGCCCAGCCTGCTAACTGGAGAGCAAACACTCTCGTGGCGGCCGGCGTTCTCGTTGGCATGGTCGCCGTGACATGGAAATTCAGCGCTGAGAGGGAAACCTGGGCGCGCAAGCCCGAGCCGGGCGAGTGGCATCCCAGCCGATAGTACGTCTAGCAGCATGCCTCGCCTCTACAGTTTCGGCAATCGTGGCTAACTCTGGGGGGTGGTGGAAAACAGCTGGTCGAAACAGCTGATTCAGTGGGACAAGGAGGATCGATTGAAGGAAGAGCAGGGCAAGACTCGGGAGTAGAGCCTGTAGAGGGGCTTCCTCTTGTGAAGGAGAGTGCCGGAAGACACTTCTGGAGACGGTGGCTAGAAGACCTCTTTGTGTATAATTATCATCTGACCTGGCCAAGAAGCTCTCTTTTTTGCGCACCACCAACGACTGCCGTCTTTGTCTTGTTTCCCGCGGTGAGGCGGAAAGTTTTGTAATTCCAGACAATGGGCGTTGGAGACGGCAGTTTGATAAGGCGCATGCGGTCCAAAACATCCGGGGTCACGAAACATGCTGTGGAAGAACTCATTTCTGGTGCGCGCAGTAGTCCACGGTTTGTTTTCGTCTATTCGTCGAACCGCGTCCGAACCGCGCCTCTTTGTTCGCCCTGCTTCTCTGTGATTAACAACCCACCAGCCGCGAGGGTGTGTGAATGTGTGATGGTGTGTGTGTTCAATGCGCGTGGGCATGTGGGCGCACAGTTTGCGCTACCCTATGCGGCCTGATTCACTCGCCTCGCTGACAAACGTCATGGTCCCCGGCCCCACGCACGCCTTGGGCATGTTATCACCTCATCAGCCATTCGAAAAAGAAAAAAAAATTTCCGTGAGCCATCTCATGCTGCTTGAGATCGTGTCAATGTCGCCTCTGTCGCCTCTGCTGCCGCAGTAACCACAGAGAGCCTTCCATGACGCTATTGAGGTGAGCAAGCTGCGTTTCCCAGCCCAGCCCGGCTTGTCTCCTTGGTGTGGTCGCCACCCCCCCAAGCATCGTTTATCGTCGCGTGGCGTGGCGGGTTATTATTATTATGCCAAAAATCCTCCATGCATCTTTCCGCTTCCACCACCGCCAACCTTCCCCCCTGTCTACCTATATGAACATACCAACTCTGACTTTCGAGCCAGACGCTCGCGCTATCTCTACCCTTGTGTCTCGAACAATTCGACCCCGCAAATCGAACCTACAGTTCTGATGTCCGCCTTTTCCTCCAGGCCTTGACCGTATACTTGTGGACGCTTGGCTGGCTTTTTCGGCTTTGACTTCCGTCGGTTGCCATCTTCTTCTACACCCCTTGGGTTAGGCAAGCCATCCTTTGTGGTCGACGGCGCTTTTCAGCAGCTCCATATTGGAGTCAGAAGCGCCTTCCGGTACAACACTACCAAATCCTGTTTCGTCACCCCATCATCTTCACTCTGGCGCTCCGTGCTTTCCGACTTGCCGGCCTCGCTGTAGGCCTAGGAATCAGCGCCTTTACTGCGTACCAGCGTAGTCAGGCCGCCCAGATGGCATCCGGAGCTTCTCGTCGTGGCCATCTCGACGCCGGCGCCGGTCGCGAGGTCGTCTACTGTCACGCCTGCTTCAACGAATGGTTCCGCATCGATCATGGGCTGGCTTGTCCGAGATGTGGAAGCGACGTAACGGAAATCGTACGTGGCTGAAGAAATCCAGCAAGGTGTTGTCGGTCAAGCTTCTCATGCTAACTTAAATGGTGGTACTCAGGTCAGTCCAGAGAATGATCCTCGTCGAGACCTTGCGCCATCTTCCAACTCAAACTCGCCGGATCTTCCTCCCTTGCGCCCTGTCGATGACTCAGACCCTGATGAAGCAGATATAGAAGAGCACATGGGTCCACAGGGCATTCGTTTTCGGAGGAGCACTCGAAGTGGGCCAGAGCAGCAACACCATGACCCTACGCTTGAACCGGTCCTCGACTCATTCTACGACATGATCCAGAATTTTGGGCAAACAGCGGCCCCCGGACGAAGCGGAGGCACCGGCATATTCGGCCGAGCAAATGACGAAACTTTTGTAGCACCGCGGATTCAACGAACGACGTTCACCTCCGGCGCGTTGGGCGGCGGCACGGCGTCAGTCACTATATTTTCTAGTCCGGCGTTCCGCGGTCCGGGGAATCAGGGTGGTGAAGATCGGGCAGGCAGTGATCATGACAATGAGGAGGCTGTCGATCCCTTTCAGGCGTAGGTCTTCGATCAATGTCTCTTTTGCCCTCCAACCTGGACTATACTGTCAAGTGTGTGCATTTCTTACGCTATGTAATAAAAACTAACCGTGCGTACAGCCTATTTACCAGCATCATTCGGGAAATCCCACCCCCCTCCGCACCTGGAGAGCAAGGCCGTCCAACTGGGCCTCAACCCGGGATCGTCCGAGGCTTACAAGACATACTCAACCTGTTCAACCCCGCCAATGCCATGATGGGTGACGCGGTGTACTCTCAAGAAGCCTTTGACAGTATCATTACCCAACTGATGGAAGCGAATCCACAGTCGAACGCTGCTCCTCCAGCATCAGAAGAAGCCCTGGGCAAGCTGGACCGCAGACCAGTGGACCAGCAAATGTTGGAACCAGAAGGGCAAGTAGAATGCTCGATTTGCATTGACGACATGGAAGTTGGGCAGACTGCGGTGTTTCTCCGATGCAAACACTGGTTCCATGAGGATTGTGTCGTCTTATGGCTGAAGGAGCACAATACTTGCCCAGTCTGTCGAACGCCTATTGAAAAGAACAACAGGGCGGGAAACAGAAGTGCTGCGGGTGGCAGCTCGGGTAGTGACAGGACGCCCAGGGGTGGCAACGCAACTCGACCTCCTCATCCACCCCCTAATTTCAGTCGTAGCAACTCGGACCAGCCGCGAGCCGCCGGTAGTGGTGCGGACACGCCGACTGGCAGAGCGGCAGCCGAAATGGTGTCGTCAATCTACGTTGGTACTCACAATCGCCGATCGAGTCAGAGACTGGATGAGGCTCTCCAAAGCGTGGAAAACATGCAGCGTGAGAGAGACCGGGACCGCGACCACGACCGCGCGCAGGGACGTGCTGCTGCTGCTGCTGCTGCTGCTGCTGCTGCTTCGGGGTTCAGCTACGATACGTCGAGACTGCAGCGTAGAACGTCGCACTCGCCGACTAGTCCACGAACCGCCAACTTGGCAGAACAAGGCGCCCGAATGAGGCAACGAAGTCCTTCCGAGAGCAGCAGACGGGGTAACTCGGATCGGGATGGCCGCCGGCAGTCCGGACCTGGGCCGTGGAGCTGGATCCGGGACCGATTGACGGGGAGCGGGAATAGCGGAGGTCCGCAAGACTCACATGGCCAAGACCAGTCCTGAGTTCCTGTTACTGCCGCTCTATCTTCCGACAGCTCGAGCGCAGCCCTGAACACGGAGTCGGCGGGTTTTTATTTTCATTTTTTTCATTTTCATATTTATCTTTGATGGACGAGTTTTGGAAGACATTGTTGGGCACCTGGGTAGTCAACCTTTGACAGACACTGGGGACTATTTCAGGGGCTTCTCTGATGGCGGTCCGTGGTGTTGCATTTCAACCTTGCAAAACCTATGACACAGTTGGGAAAGCGGCCGCATGACGGGAGCTTGGGAGTTTGGCAGGCAGTGTGCGGCAAGGTGAAGCTGGTCGCCCATGACATGGTGGACGAAAGCAGATTGCAAGGGGTAGGCCGTGACAGTCGAGGAGGAGTCGAGGGGAATCGAGGACAAGACATGTAGATACGGACATATCGGGCACGTCGGCGACAGCTCTGAGCTGTGTGATGCGCCTGTGTACAGGAACAAGAAGGAAGAGCCATACTTTTAGCGTTGCGGCAAACCGTGCGACCAAATGGCAAATGGCAAATGGCAAATGGCATAGACTGGGCGGCTGGGCCAATCCAGTCTGGCGCGAGGAGGAGGCGACGACCAGGGGCGGACATTCACCAGGTGGACTTGAGTAGAAGCCGAGACGGATGACGCACCGATTCAGAACCGTATCCCGAAGGAGCCGCGGCCTCATGAGCAGGCGGAGACTGGAATACGAAAGGAAGCGAGGATCCTCGGCTCACGTAAACGGCAAGAGCTTCTGCACCGGCCGGCCGACGCCTGATTGGTCGGACGGGATCCACACTCGGCCCGCTGGGGCGGCGGCCGGCATCATTCGCGGCGTCGGGGTTTCGGAGTTTGAGTCGATGTTGGCCGACTGACATGTTCCATTGTATTTATGAAGCAGGCTCCCATCTTGTCAGGTCGGGTCCCAAGTTCCCAACCAAGCAAGTCACCACACCGGCCCCCGACGTCAGGACTCAGGAGCAAGAGCAATGGCTGAAGTGATTCCTATTCCACAACCTCCCGGCCTGCCATTGGTTGGCAACCTGGGCGAGTTCACCTCGAGTCCCATCCAGGACGTCGTTCGACTGTGCAACACCTACGGTTCGTCATGGACTCTTGGGTGGATGGCCGGACTCAGGAAGACGAGAGTGCCGAGAGTGCCGAGAGAATCGCGATGGACACTGATGGTTGTGCAATGCGACTAGGCGAGATCTTCAAACTTCATCTTGGATCGCGGCCCATGATCTTCGTTTCGTCCAATAAGCTTGTGAATGAAATCTGCGACGAGAAGCGCTTCCACAAAACATTGCAGTCGGCGCTACGGGTAAGACTGAATGACTGACGGCCCGACCTCGACTTTGGCTGTTGGCTGAGATGCCAGGCTGGGGGTTTTTATGAGGGGATTTTGCCCGGGAACAAGGCATGGCTGACCTGGTGCTGGGTCAGATGGTCCGGGAAGGCGTTCATGATGGACTCTTTACTGTATGTGAGACAAGACATACGCCCCCCATTGTCCCCTCGGCGGGCATCTTTCTAATCTCTGCTCCCATCCTCAGGCACATGACGATGAGCCCAACTGGGGCAAGGCACACCGCGTCCTGATCCCGGCCTTTGGGCCCTTCTCGATCCGAGGCATGTTCGACGAGATGCACGACATTGCCTCTCAGCTGTGCATGAAGCTTGCCCGACACGGAAGCAAGGCCGCCTTCAACGCCTCGGACGACTTCACCCGCCTGGCGCTCGACACCCTGGCGCTCTGCGCGATGGACTACCGCTTCAACTCGTACTACCACGAGGAGATGCACCCCTTCATCCGCGCCATGGGCGACTTCCTGACCGAGGCCGGGCGGCGGAACAAGAGGCCGGCCTTTGCGCCCAACTTCCTCTACCGGGCCGCCAACGACAAGTACTGGCGGGACATCGCCACCATGAGGGACACGGCGGACGAGGTCGTGGCGCATCGGAGGCAGAACCCGAGCGGGCGCAGGGATCTCCTGAATGCGATGCTGAACGGCGTGGACCCTGCGACGGGGGAGAGGCTGAGCGATGAGAACATCACGGATCAGCTGAATGACGTTTCTGATTGCTGGCCACGAGACCACGTCTGGGCTGCTGTCGTTTTGCTTCTACTGCCTGCTCAAGAATCCGTCCGCGTACCGGAAGGTGCAGCGGGAAATCGACGAGGTCATCGGGCGGGAGGCGATCCGTGTCGAGCACCTCACCAAGCTGCCCTATCTCGCTTCGGTACTGCGGGAAACGCTGCGACTCAGCTCCGGAATCCCAGGCTTCTCCGTCGAGGCAAACGAGGACACTCTGCTGGACGGAAAGTACCTCGTGCGCAAGGGCGAGCCCATCACGGCGTTCCTGCTCAAGGCCCCACGTCGATCCCGTGGTCTTTGGCCCAGACGCCATGGAGTTCAGGCCCGAGCGGATGTCGGACGAGAACTTTGAGCGGCTGAACAGGGAGTTTCCCAACTGCTGGAAACCGTTTGGGAACGGCAGACGGGCCTGCATCGGGCGGCCGTTTGCCTGGCAGGAGGCGCTGCTGTGCGTGGCGATGCTCATGCAGAACCTCAATTTCACAATGGCGGATGCCGGCTACAACCTGGAGATGCAGGAGACCATGACCATCAAGCCCAAGGGCTTCTGCATGCGCGCCTCGCTGCGGCACGGGATGAGCCCGACCGAGCTCGAGCAGGCCCTTGCGGGCAAGGCGGGCGATGGATCGAGAGCCTCGGGGGCAAGAAGGAGATGGAAGGGCTCTCCTATGCCGTGTTCGGGTGCGGCCATCACGACTGGACCCAGACCTTCCAGCGGGTTCCCAAACTGGTCGACGCCACGCTCCAACGGCTCGGCGGTGGCCGTCTGCTGCCGCTGGCCACGACCGATGCCGCTGACCGTGACATGTTTAGCGACTTCGAGACCTGGGAGGACGGCTCGCTCTGGCCGGCCCTCCAGGAGAGGTACGGCACCACCACCACCGAGGAGGACACCGCCGGTGGTGGTGCCGCCGGCCTCGACGTCGAGATCAGCTTCCCCCGAAAGACGACGCTGCGGCAGGATGTCGAAGAGGCCATCGTGCTGTCCGCCAAGACGCTGGCCGCCGCCGGCCCCGTCAAGAGGCACATCGAGATCCGGCTCCCCACGGGCATGACATACCGCGCGGGCGACTACCTCGCCGTCCTCCCCTTCAACCCCAAGTCGACCGTGTCGCGGGTCTTCAGACGCTTCCGCTTGTCCTGGGACGCCATGCTCAACATCTCCTCCGACGGGCCCACGAGCCTCCCCACCGAGACCGTCATCTCTGCCGCCGACGTGCTGGGCGCCTATGTCGAGCTCAGCCAGCCGGCCACCAAGCGGGTGAGACGGACATTCTTTCCTTGGCCCCCCCCCCCCTCTTCCCATTGAGAGAAAAAAAAAAGCCGCAGCTAACTCAGTCGCCTCTGATGGGGTCTGCAGAACATACAAAGTCTGGCCGAGCCAACGCAGGATGGCGACATGGCTGGTCAGCTGCGGAAGCTCGCCGGCGACGACTATGCAGACCACATTTCCGCGAAGCGGGCATCGATCCTGGATCTTTTGGAGCGGTTTCCCGACCTTGACCTGCCGTTTGCGTCGTATCTGAGCATGCTCCCGCCCATGCGGGTGCGACAGTAGTGCGTGCTTTGTCTTTTCTTGCCAACTTTCCCCCTCAGCCCCTTTTTGGTGGCACACAGACAGCAATCAATTCCAATCCCATGATGATGATTCACCGCTAACCGACACGGCCCATCCCCAGCTCCATTTCGTCCTCCCCCCTGGCCGACCGCTCCAGCCTGACCCTCACCTACTCCGTCCTGAGGCAGGCCGCCCTCTCCGGACACGGCCCCCACCACGGCGTCGCCAGCAACTTCCTCTCGTCGCTCACGGCCGGCGAACGACTCCACGTGGCCGTCCGGCCATCCCAGGCCTTCCACCTGCCCCCGGACGCGGAGACCACGCCCATCGTCTGCATCGCCGCCGGGTCAGGCCTGGCCCCCTTCCGCGGCTTCGTCCAAGAACGGGCCGCCATGATGGCCGCGGGCCGGGCCGTCGCACCCGCCCTGCTCTTCTTCGGCTGCCGGGCCCCCGACACGGACGACCTGTACGCCGAGGAGCTGTCCCGGTGGGAGGCGCTCGGGGCGGTGGACGTGCGGCGCGCGTATTCCAGGGCGCCGGACGCGTCGCACGGCTGCCGGTACGTCCAGCACAGGCTGTCCCGGGACCGCGACGACGTGGCCCGGCTCTGGGACCGGGGCGCCAGGGTGTACGTCTGCGGAAGCAGGGACGTCGGCGCCGCGGTCGAGGACGTCTTCCTCGACATGGTCAAGGAGGCGGGCCGGAAGAGGAACGGGTCGGGGGAGGAACCCACGACGGAGGCGGCCAAGGAGTGGTTCGACAGGCAGAGGAACGAGAGGTATCTTACCGATGTGTTTGACTAGATAGGGAAAGAAAGAAAGAAAGAAAGAAAGAAAGAAAGAAAGAAAGAAAGAACAAAAGAACAAAAGAACAAAAGAAGAGAAAAAAAAATATAAGAAGGGATAATAGAAAAGCACAGCACCCTCCATCAGACAAGATGCCCTCTTTGGCCGCCGCGCGCCTGGCTTACGAATTGCGTTCAACGCCCTGGACATTCAGATAGATCCATCAAGCAAATCCCCGCTTTCCTATCCTCTTCTATTCCTTTTTCATTTTTGTTTTTGTTTTTGTATTTCATTCCTTGTTATTTACCAGTCACTATAGTATGGGAAATCGTATGTTTTATTTGAAAAATATAAGAAGAAAGTGAAAACAGCGTTTATGACCCAAAAAAATGTTTGCATGTCGTATCAAAAAACGAGGAGTTATTTGTGCGGAAACAGAGGGCACCCCGGCTTTCATCGTCGTTCCCCAAGTCCCATCATATGACATGGTATTCGCTTCAAAGTACCGTCATATAACATGGTATCCAGCAGTATATATCTTTTTATCCTAGCAACACAAAATAGGGGAGGCAGAAGAAAAAAAAAAAAACACTTCGACATCATTTCATTTTCAACTTGATTAGTCCTGGAAGAACTTGATGATTTGCTGAATGTCGCGGAGGCCAAAGCCATGCTTGGGGTAGCAAATGTACACCTCTTCGCCCAGAGCCCCAAACTTGCTCCGGAAGCCGGCCTTGCGGCGAAGGCCGAGACTGTCCACGATGGACGCGTACGTCGTGGCCATGAATTTGGCTCGCATGCCGTGGAGGTGCTCCCCGGGCGTGAGCTTCTCCGAGACGCCGGCGCCAAAGGTGACCTGTCCCGTGACGGTCGACAGCGTGTACTCGATGAGCACCTCGATGGCCCCGTTGACGGACCCGGGAAAGTCCAGCGCCCACTTGACCTGCCATCCATTCTTGGGGGACAGCTTGGCCAGGACGACCATGGCGAGGACCTTGCCGCCCTTCTCGGCGGCATAGTACCGGCGATGTTCCGGGTCGACCCAGGGGCGCACCTCTGTGAGATGGATTTGCTTGCCCTTTCGGCTGGCCATCCAGGACGAGATGGCCTCGTCTGCCCGCTTCCTGAAGTCGGCATCGGGCTTGACTTCGTGAATCTTGACGCCTTCTCGCTCAACACGACGGGCCTTGGGACCGCCACCATTCATGTTGTGGTGCTTGTCGGCGTCGACACGCTGCTCCTCGGTGCACGACAGAGTGCGCCAGCCCATCTTTTGGGCCAGGATTTTCTGCACGTCATACGATACTAGCATCCAAACGGGAGTGAGCTTCGAGTCCGTCAGAAATTGGACAAACGCCAAGCAAACGTCCTTGTACTGGCTGGCGTCGCAGAGAGGATCACCAGTGACCATGGCAAACTTGTTTTGCCTGACGTAGCCAATCGCAGCACCAGTGGGATGTCTCCAGATTTCAAACCGCACATCAAGCCATGAGGTATTGGAGGCATCGCCGTAGTTGGCAATCAACTTCTCGATAGGAGGCATTTTGCCATCCTGGAGAGGCTTGGTTGTGTCCGCCTCCGGGTGAGGCAGGCCGGGAGGCCGGCCCGGAAGGGACTTGGGATCGCGGTGGAAAAGGGAGGCATATCTAACATCACCAAGCTCCAGCATCCAGGCAACAATGCGCTCCAGACCAAGGCCTGCACCCGCATGTGGAGGGGCGCCAAGGTCGAATGCCGCAAGGTAGTCCTCCATGCCGTCCTCGCCAATGCCTGCCGCCCGCATGTTGTCACGCAGTTCTGCGGCATCATTGATACGCTGGCCGCCTGAGCAGATTTCCTGGCCGCGGATAAAGATGTCGAACGATTTCGTCCAAAACGGATCGTCCGCATCTTTGAGTGTGTAAAACGGCCGAGCGCTCGCTGGGAACCTGTCCAGCACGTAGTAGTCAGTTCCATACCTTTCCCGCACCAGCTCGCCCAGACGCATCTCGTCAGGAGTCGACAGGTCTTCCATGGGGACGTCTCGGCCGTCATCCCGCAGCATTTGTATCCCGTCGGCAAAGTCGAGGATCAGCGTCTGCTCCAACCACTTGAATTCTCTGCTGGGCCATCGTTTCTGGACCTCCTTCACCTCGGGCATTGCGTAGACAGCGGTGAATGTAGCTTTCAGGAACTCATCAATCACATCGATGACCTCATGGTAGTCGTGCTGAATCGCCATTTCGAGGTCGAGCCCAGTATACTCGGTAAGGTGTCGATGCGTGTTTGAATTCTCAGCGCGAAAGACAGGCCCGACTTCGAAAACACGACCAAAGTCGGCAGACACGGACATTTGCTTGGCCAGCTGTGGACTCTGGGCCAAGAAGGCGTTTCGGCCAAAGTAATTGACCTTGAACACGGCAGAGCCACTCTCTGTGGCTGCAGGCTGCAGTTTAGGGGTATTGATCTCGACAAAGCCCTGCTCATCAAGCGTTTGGCGAAACTGCCGCGTGACGAGGGAGCGGATGCGAAATAAGGCTTGGTTGGAAGGATGGCGAAGATCGAGTATCCGGGACGTCAAGCGGTTGCGCAACGACTCGGGGGGCTTGTAGTTGGTGAATGGCGCGCTGCGAGCAGCATTGACCAAATGGATCGAGTGTACCTCGACTTCGACGCCAGAGTGAGTAGCCGAGCGGATTGGCTCAGGAGGCGACTTGAGACATCCGTTGACCTGTACCAACGACTCCGAGTTCAGCTTTTCCACCCATCGCACCATGTCGAGATACTCCCGCGACAGTACACCCTGGACAGTGTGCGTCTGGTCGCGGAAGAGAAGGAAGTCGAGGTTCTTTGAAATCTGACGCTGAGTTGCAATCCGGGCCCTGAAATTGACTTCGGATCCAAGGGGTAGCCTGTCCAGCTCGGCAACAGTGTTGAGCTCGTAGGGATGCGTAGGCCAGTCGGCACTCATGCTCGTACGACCACTCTCCATGCTGGAACGGACCGAGCCTCTGCTCTTTTCCATACTGGAGCGCTGTGACGCGTCGTTGAGCTTGTCGAGTTCTGCTCGGTAGTTGGACAGACTGAGTTTTTCGAGGTTGGGTGCCTGGTTGGGTGCCCAGGAGCCCTTGACGTCATCAACACTGCTGTCGCTCATCTTGGACAGACGCTTACGACTACCGAACGCGCTCCTAGAGACGGCCGGGCTGGAAGAAGCTGGGGACGATGCTTGACCTGAGTTTGGAGTCGAATTTCCCAAGCGGGGGGAATTCGTCCAGTCCGCCGTGTAATTCGCGTCTGTGACATCGCCGGTATTCCGCGGACTCGAGTTCCGAGTGCGTGACCGGTGCAATCCAAAGGCGGACGCAACAGGGGCGAAAATGCCAGAAGTGCCGGGCATGTTGGCGTGTGTCCGTGTGTCCCCGCGGAGAGGAGTTGAGAGTTGATTTAAGGAAGTTTTGTGTGTTGGGACAGCAGGTTCAGCAAGGGAAAGAAACGGTGCGGTGCGTGCCTTGGTTTATTTAAATGGCTTGTCTGGTGCGTCCTCGGGTCGGGGCTTGTTGTCGACGGGACTTTGTCGACAGGGCTTTGTCGACGGGGCTGGTGTCGACAACTGGCGGCGGAGACTTAGGTCCGACCGTCTGAGGCACTGGCAGCTGGCAGACTGACTGGCAGACTGGCACTGGCAGCACGCCCAAGCCACCTCGACAGAAATAGAAAAACGTGGAAGCAGACACATCAACACACCAACACACCAACACACCAGTTGACGCTGGATGACGTCCACATGCTCACCCCGCACAGCAGAGCGAACAAGGCCGAGCACGCAGCGCAAGCAGAGCAAGCAGACTGGTGCCAACAGGAACGGCCAACAGGGACGGCCTCCGTCTGGCACGTCCATGGGTGAAGGGCCGAGTTTAGCGGCGACGAGAGAGACGGGCACGCAACAGTCACGAGCTGACTTGGCCCGAACCCTGTGTATCTGTGGAATCAAGCCGAACCAGGCCATAGTGGAAGATAATGAATCGAGAGTTCCGAAGTGGCTGTCACGACTCACGACTCACCATCTGCCAAAAAAGCGTCACTAAGAAGCAACCAAGGCTCAGGTTCCTTGTACCTCGATGATCTATTGGCTGGTGCCGGGGGCAGCAGTGGGCAGGGGCACCCTAGTAGCGCCCAGCCGGGCAGTCGGAATTTATCTTGCCAAATTGCCACCGGCTGGCAAATTCCCCTTCCCCGCTTTGGGCCTGACCACTGGACCAGTGATAAATCATTTGAAAACCAAGCAAAAGTCGGGTTGCTTTGGTCATCCCTGCCGTGCTTCTCGGTCTGCTACACAACACATCTGCCTTGGCTTGTGAGCTGCTGTGAGTCGGAGCCTGTGACCAAGTCGAGTTGCTACGTCAGAGCTGCCTGCCATTAAATCAAAATCGTGCCCCGTTCCTTGTGACGTCAACCATCGCGCTGGATCGGAAAGTGCAACGGGACGGGCTGTGGGGCCCTGTCCGCCGGTTGGTGGAACCAATGGCTGGGCTGCGGGCAGTTGCCAGAGGGGGGCTCTTCCTTCTCGTCTCCGGATTCGAGGCTCTTCTTGTCTTACTTAGGCTTGCTTAGCTAAGCATTCCGCGGCACACACAGCTTGATGGCGTGTTCCATCTCCGTCAGCCCCATCTCGAATTACTGGGCTCGAGTCAAGAACAAATACATGCCATTGTTCCTCCAAAACCAGTTTGACCACGTTGTGCAGCCTTTCTAGAACATCCCCGTCTTCACCACTGTCGCTATCCTCTCGGGAGTCGGTCCCCGGATGGACGATTTGGACAATCGTCCAGGCCGACTTGGAAGGAAATAAATATCCCGTCATTTGCAAGCCTCCCCACACGCGAACAAGAACATGGAGCCCGAGCCTTCCACTGATTCCCATGTTGAATCCTCGGATCCTCCCAAGCTCGGCCAGAGCATACGAGATGCCACTGACCGGCCCCATGGCCGTCTCGATGCACTTCAACGCAGCGTGACCTGCACTGATACCAGTTCAGCTCCAGCCATCCTCAAAGCGCCGTCTACCCTCACCACGGCGGTACCGAGTCCGGCAGCCTCAGCTATCGGCAAAGATTATGCCAACCCGCTTGAGTCAAGTTCCAGGTGGTATCTCAATGCAAAGGCTCAGGCGGTTCGCTACGCCGCGAGCTTGGGTTTCAGCATCCACAACAGATCGGAACCCCCCGTGCCTTACCCTTCCAGAGAGATTTGGCTCGACTCAACATTGTCATGCTGGAAAGGGAAGCAGAAGATCAAGGTGGAGGTGTGGAATCCGCCCCGGATCTCTACCGGAACACGTGCTGCTGTCATCAACCTGCATGGCGGGGGGTGGATTCTGGGTCAAGGAACCGACGATGCTCGATGGGCCGGGGCAGTTCTTTGCAATGTCGATGCTGTCGTATTCACAGTCAACTATCGCTTGGCTCCGAGTTACCCTTTCCCTACGCCGATGGAGGATTGTGTAGATGCCATTGCTCAAATAGCATCACGAGCATCAGAGTTTGGAATTGACCCGAACCGCATTGTCTTGTCTGGCTTTTCCGCAGGTGCAACAAATGCTCTGACGAGTTGGATTGTCTTGCAAGACCCTTCACGTTGGGACTACACACTGCCAAGTAGTCCGCCGCCGATCCTTGGCTTGATTCTGTTTTATCCGACACTGGACGTGACAATCACGCGGCCAGGCAAACGCCAAACCTGCCTTCGACCTGAGCGGACTTTATCTTCCGGAATGACGGATCTAATTGATGCTTCGTATTTCTATCCATCAATTCCGCGAGAGCAGCGCACTGATCCAAGAATGTCGCCCGGGCTTATGTCGGACGACTTGTTGAAGAAGCTGCCGCATTGTCACATGATTCTATGCGAATATGACATGCTACTGGCTGAAGGTATCCGGTTTGCTGAGCGACTAGAGCGCCTCAATCTATCATATACTGTTCGTATCGTCGAAGGAGAGGGGCATGCATGGGACAAACCTCCGCCCATGACACCAAAAGAGAGCGTCTTCATAGAATATGGCAAAGCAACAGACAGCATCGCCCGATGGCTGGGCCGAGACTGCGAGACTGACCATGACTCGGTGAGCTCAATGCGTGTCAAAAGATTACGATTCAGACGTCCGCGGCATCTGTCCGTCAGATCAAGATCTGTCCGATAGACTCAAAATTAAGCTCAACGCCAAACACGTCCCAGGTCACGTTCATCCTGATTTTAGATGTTTTGATGCGGGGACAAGTTACCAGAAAGAGAAGTGTCGAGCGAACCGGTTTACAAGAATTCACTTCCCCCTTTTAGTTGAGACAGACAGAGAGTTGTTTCATCGGAGTATAGATTCTATGATATAACTGGCTAGGCAATGCCATGCACCATAGAACACTAGATTTGTTTGCCATAGGGACCTTGATTCAAGCAAAAGTAGGCAGTTGGCTCTCTTTTCTTTCTTTCTTTCTTTCTTTTTTTTTTTTTGAACCTTGGGGCGCTATGTTTCACGATGTCTTTTTCTGTAAGAGGGAGTCGCGGTCGCGAAAGAGTGAAAATAATATATATATGTATATATATGTATATACCTACCTAGTGATCTTGGATGACTTTTAGGTGATTTGGGGGGTATGGGTACGGATTGGCTATGTAAGTGCAGGTACGCGATGATCCTTTCTCGCTGTTAGCGACATACTATCCGCATAGCTACCTAGCTATGGCTTGCTCTTATTTTCTTCTTATTTTTCTTCTTCTTCTTTTTTCTTTTCTACTTCTTTTTTCTTCTTTTTCTTTTTCTTTTTCTTTTTTCCTTTTTCTCTATTCATTTTATTTTTCTCTTTCATCTTCTTCTTCATCTTCTCCTATTTTATAAATATAGTCATAGAACATGGTACTCCTAACCTACCTGCCTACCTGCCTGCCTACCTACCGAGCGTCCCCGCTGAATCTAGATACCTACTAGTAGGGTGAGTTTGAAGCAACGGTCTCGGACCCAAAGAATTCACCCTCATTATAGTTTTTGCGACTTAATGGGGGGTCAGGCTACCGGAGGTGGAAAGTGTAGCATACGACGCGGAGACGTGTGGAACGACGACACCCCCTGCACAGTAAGTTATAACCCCGTATGTACACGATGTATCCTTGCCCTTTTCGATCCCCATGATAGGGTTGTGTATCTTTAGTGGAAGTGGCTTTGGTTTGAAAAGTCGACATGTTGGGTGCATGGAGCACGAAGGTGCTGTTAAAGACTAGGTAGGGAACTGAAAGCGATGAGATCGAGTAAGATTCGGGCATTGCTAGAAAATATCCTCAAAGATTTAATTCGTTGTTTGGCTCTGCCAAATTTAATTCACCAAAGAGAACAAACAACAATGGGGGTTTTATATGCTTCGTACTTTGATGCATGCATACACCCGCAGCAGCAAGGTGAACAGCGTATAATAAGAGTCTTAGCTATAACAGCGACGGATGATAAACCATGAACTGTCTCTCCATTTCCACTAGTTGTAGCTCCGCCCCCCCGTCAAGTCTCAAGCCTCAAAGCCTCCATTTCTATCTACCACTTGGCCTCCTTACTATCAAGGAAGCCCTTCAAGATGCCGACAATCTTCTCCAGCGCGGCCAGGTATACGCGCAGGTCCTTCTGGACCACGGCATCATCCGAACCAAGCTTGGCGTAAAAGTCCTTGCGGTAAGGACATGCGCTCATGGCAGCGCTAAAGACGGGCTTGACAAGAAAGTTGTGGTGTGGCTTTAGAGTGTGGCCGTAGGCACCGCGAAAGGAGTCGGAAAGTTCTTTGGAGGGATCGGCGAGATTGGAGCTGAGTGCGCTGCAGGTGAAATCCAGGCCACTGCATTTTTTTTATTGCAACATGGGTCAGCTAGCGGCAGGGAAAAACTCGGTTGTTTTTGAAAACATGTTGAAAGGACATGCGCGAGACTGGTGGGAACATGGGCAACCAGTAGATGAAAACACCTACCGAATCAGCCAGAGGAGGCCCTCGGTGGCAGTGTGCTTCTTTGCCTTGAGCTCGTTTCGGCAAAGATCTTGGATGTTTTCCGACTCTGCGGGCGCAGCAAGCTGTCTATCACGCAGTTTCTAATGTTGGAAAATGTCAGAACGTCGTCCGAAGAGAAGGGTGCAAGAGACTTGCCTTGATGTTACCGAGCATGTCCGACTTGACGGGGGAGAATGCGACTGAGCCCAAGACATCTGCATTCATGAAGACGACGAAAGATGCAATTAGGCGCGTGTGTCATTTCGTTTTCACAACGTCTGCTATGCGTTGCTCCACCGGTGACCACGTACCAAACATGGTGGTCAGAGACTCGGCGGCGTCGAGGAACTGGGTGGTGGCCACGGCATTGCCCTTGTCGGCGTCGATGGGGACGTCGGCAAAGGACTGTTTGAAGGTCTGCACGATGCTGCCCCCGGGGGGGATGACGGCGGCCGACATTGCTGGGCTGTTGAGTCTCTGTGACACGAAGAGAGGCTTCTTGGGAAGCAAAAACAAAACAGGCAACGCTCGAGACGAAGAATGAGAAGAACGACACCAACTGAGGTTGGCCAATGCAGGCAGGCGGGCGGGCAACTGCGGGGTTGATGTGTTGCAACGTTGGCACTTGGCACTTGGCGCTCGGCGCTTGGCGCTTGGCATCCGTTGCAACCAAGCAACTTGCAGGCCGCGACAGCTGAAACGAAACAGACTGCGAAAGACTCCGAACGCAACGACGCTGCTATTTCCGCCATTTCCCAGATTTCCCGTTTCCAAAATGGCCACAAACTTGCCAAACTTGCCAAATTTGCCAAATGTGCGACCGTCCCGGCCGACCGCCAGTTGACGTCACCGCCACAAACGAATCCTGCGGTCTGCGAGGTAAGTACTACTAAACTAACTGGTAACCTCGCAATTTCCGACTCACCCCCTCTTTCCAGACTTTCCTGCAGCAGAAGCAGCAGCAGAAGCAGCAGCAGCGCCCTACTCCCTACTCGAGAAAAATGTCCAAGACCGCCGAAGTGCCCAATGGCAAGGCCTCTTCGAAGAAACCCGACGATCACGGCTGCTTTTCGGGCCTAATGGATGATCTCAAGGAGAGGCTGGGCGATTCCTTGCTTCACGACGCCAAGGTGGCTCTGATTAACAAGAAGTTCGTTGTCGCTCACTGCTTGTCCCCCCGAGCCCTCGTCTCACCAGTTGTGGCGACTGAGGCGGAGAAAAGGCAATGGCTGACTTTGTGCTCTTTGCAGACATCAGATCGGAAAGCTTGGTAATTTGGTATGTACCTAACCCTACTCAGGTAGTATTTGTGGTGGTATTGTCTTTAGCCCCTGCGAGTCGCACGGTGCGACATGCTTTTTCACCCCTTCATTCCTTCGCCCCATACTCACCAGCCGATCAACCAATCGAATACAGTTCAACAGAGATCATCGCCATGACGAAGAGCACGAGCAGCGCTGTGATGAGAAACGCACCGCAATCTGCCAGTCCCACCGATTCGACTCCTTCTTTCCGGAGCGCGAAGGCAATCTCATCAAGTGGTACGTCGACGGCCGCGACTATTTTTGGGCCGTCTCGGTCGCGCTCGAACAAGCACAGGAATCCATCTACATCTGCGACTGGTGGCTGTCCCCGGAGCTGTTCCTGAGACGACCGCCGTACCACAAGCAAGACTTCCGGCTGGACCAGATTCTTAAAAGGAGGGCCGAGGCCGGTGTCAAAATCTTTGTGAGTGTCTACAAGGAAGTCGAGGCAGCCCTGACTTGCAACTCCCGCCACACAAAGCATGCGCTCGAAGCGCTTTGCCCAGAAGGGTCCCCTGGTTATGGTAACATCCGCGTCATGAGACATCCGGATCACAATGTCTTTGACAATGCTGCCGACGTGACCGTCTATTGGGCGCATCACGAAAAGTTTATTGTCATTGACTACGCCATGGCTTTCATCGGTGGGCTGGACTTGTGCTTTGGCCGTTGGGACGTTCGTCAGCATCCCCTCTCCGATGTTCACCCAGAGGGTGTTTCTGAAGAAATCTGGCCAGGCCAAGACTTTAACAACAATCGAATCATGGACTTCCAGAAGGTGGAGGACTGGGAGCAGAACGAACTGAGCAAGGCCGAGTATGGTCGCATGCCGTGGCACGATGTCGCCATGGCCGTCATTGGCCCCTGTGTCGTGGACATTGCGGAGCATTTCGTCCTTCGATGGAACTTTGTGAAGAGAGACAAGTACAAGCGGGACGCGCGCTATGACTGGATCGTGCTGGAAGGTCGTGAGGGCGAGGACGAGGATTTGGTGGGCGTCCAGCGGCCGAAGCACCCCGTTGGAGAATACCTGAAGCATCCGTTGTCACCGCTCAGCACCAAGAACTTGGAGAACAGGGGCACCGTCCGCGCCCAGCTCGTGCGATCCAGCGCCGACTGGTCCAGCGGCATTCTCAGGGATCACTCCATTCAGAACGCCTATTGCGAAGTCATCCGCAAGGCTGAGCACTTTGTTTATATCGAGAACCAGTTCTTCATCACGGCCACGGGCAACCAACAAGCGCCGATCCAGAACACTATTGGCAAAGCCATGGTAGAAGCAGTCGTTCGTGCGGCTCAAGAGGGCCGAAAGTTCCGCATCATCGTCATCATCCCCGCTATTCCCGGGTTTGCCGGCGATCTCCGCGAGAGCGATGCAGACGGCACTCGCGCCATCATGGACTATCAGTACAAATCTATATGTCGAGGCGAACACTCCATCTTTGGTCAAATCCAAAAGCAAGGTGTTGACCCCGCACAATACATCTTCTTCTTCAATTTGCGGTCCTACGACCGCCTGAACAAGACTCATGCCATCTGCGAAGCTGAGAAGAAGACGGGGATCAGCTATCAAAAGGTTCAGCGGGCCCAGGCCGAGGAAATCATGTCGAGCGGCATCCATGGCTATGGCGACAGCAGCTCTGGCGATGAGGGCCCCAGCCGACTTCACGATCTTAAACATTTGAGACGCGACAAGGCCAGAGAAGAGAAGGAAAAGAGAAAGGAAAACATGACGAGCTCACAGAAGCAGGCTGCCGAGGATGCCAAGATGGCCCGGGAGATCTTCGAGAAGGAGAAGCCCCAAGAGGAAGTCAATTCCGTAGCCTCGGTCGCATACCATGCCATGAGGGTGGAGGGCACTCTGAATGATGAGCCATGGGATTGCCACGACGACGAGGAGTCTGAAATCAAAAACTGGATCCAAGAAGAACTATACATTCACTCGAAGCTGCTCATAGCCGATGATCGCGTCGTCATCTGCGGATCCAGCAACCTGAACGACAGGAGTCAGCTCGGTGATCACGACAGCGAGCTCAGCATTGTCATGGAAGACACGCGGAAGATACAGACAACCATGGACGGGAAGCCATTTGAAGCTGGCTACCACGCTGCGACCCTACGGCGGTTTCTCTGGCGGGAGCATCTCGGCCTGTTGCCGGCCCAAGACATGGATGCCAAGGACGACATCAACGCCCAGCCACCCAGCGTGATTGCGGAAAACGATGTCTTTGACAAGGACGAGACGTGGGACTTTGTGGCCGACCCGCTGTCAGACCAGCTCTGGGATACGTGGATGGGGAACGCCCAGAAGAATACTAAGATTTTCAGAAACGTTTTCCACGCAGATCCCGATGACCACAGTGAGCTTTTTCTTTTCTTTTCTTTTCTTTTTTTTTTCTTCCTCATGTTGCGGGGTTTTAGGAGCATGGACGAACGACGACGACGGCGACGGCGACTAACAAAATGGCAGTCAAAACGTTTGATGATTACGATCGCTATCTCCCGCCAAAGGGCGTCAAAGCTGGCCACGTTTACGACCAGTTCATGCCGCCCGAGGAGGCGCGCGCGAAGCTGTCGCAGGTGAAGGGGCACTTGGTCTGCATGTCGATGCAGTTTCTGCAGGATGCTGAGATGGCGGAGTGGGGGCTGCAGGTGAATGCTTTGACGGAGAGTGTGTATACGTAACGCAGTGTGTGATGGAGTGGGCTAAAAATCCAGGGTCGGAAAGGGGATCCTGTTTCTTTCTTTCTTTCTTTCTTTCTTTCTTTTTTTTTTTTAGTGAATATGAAATATGACCTGTAATGTTTATTCTATAATGTTTATTTTATGATTCCCGCCTCGTATGTTCGGAAGGTTGAGGAAGTGGAGGGAGTGGAGGATGGATGGCTGAACAACGGGGCCTGTGAACGTGGCTGCGTGTCCAATGCTGCGTCATTACGGCGGACTATAGCTTACACTGGCTCAAAACACTTTACAGATCGTAATTTTAATACACACACCCCTATAGGGCGTGTTAGGTCTTTTAGGTATTACTATAT
>SRQA01000284.1:0-27081 GCA_018360365.1 Claviceps citrina | reverse complement strand
TATGCTAGCCGCGTGCGCAAGCCCTAGGCATTAGCCGGGGATTCTCCGTGACGTCGCCGGGCAATCCGGCGTGGCCTGTCTTGTGGGGCCGCACCTCACATTAAATAGTAAACTACTTTATAACCCTTATAGCCTAATTCTTTATATATAGCCTTAATAATCTAATTTTGCTTCTTCTTATTATTAACTACTAAGCATAAGGCCTATAAGTTATTATAAGGGCAGGTCTAGAGCTTGCTATTCTTAATATAAATGCGCTAGGCCTATGCCTATAGCTTTTAGTACTCCTTAGAGGTTATATTCTTTAGTCTTTCTAGTATTATAAGGTAGTTTATTAACTTTTACTAGTTCTTATTATAATAGGCCTTATTTTTAGGTATTAAGAGTATAGGGTTTAATTTAAGGTTAATAAACTCCTTAATATTACCTTTAACTAATTAATCTTACTTATTAGATTCTCCTAGGCCTTTTTATAATAAGATATTAGTAATTTTATTTTTTTCTCTAGGAATATATTTAGTAGTAAAGTTAAAGAGTATAATATAGCTAATTTATCTTATAACTAAAGCTCTAGGGATATTATTTATAGTGCTATTAACCTAATATACTAGGACTTAGGAGTTAGTTTTTAGTATAAAAAGCACTTTATAAAAATAAACATAAAGGTATTAAAAGGCATAAATAATAGCCTTATATTCCTGCTTTATAGTATTATACTTTTACTCTAATTCTTACTAAGTTTTACTCTTAAACCTTATAAAGTGCCTCTTATTATTAATAACCTATTATAATATAGCCCCTTAGCTATCTAAGCTAGTATTAATAGTAAGGATAATCTCCTTATAACCTACTAAGAGATTAAGTAATATTAATACTAGTGCCTTAGTTATTATAGTAATAACTATATTTATAGTATACTATTCTTTATTTTCTTATTATAAAGGCATATCTTTTTAAAGTAGCTATACTAAGGGTTTAGTAACCTAAGTATACTTCTTAACCTAGAGCCTATAGTAGCTGGTAAGGCTAAGAAAAAACTAAATATTATATATATTCTTATAATACTTTTATTTAAGTAGCTTAGTAATCTTTGCTTTAGTAAGTATATACTTCTTTATACTATAAATATAACTAATAATCTTAAGGGAGCTTTAGTAAAACTTTAACTTTAGTGTAGAGATAGTATAGCCTATAAGTTTAATATTAATAAGGACTTAGTTAATATTAATTAGGTATTCTAGTATATATTAGCAGATCTTAGGCAAGATTTTAGTATTATTATAAGTAATTTTTAGGCCCTTAACTATAATATTATTAAGGAAGGGTAAGTAAACTATAAGGATTAAGTTAAAGAGGATTTATGCTATTATTTAGCAAAACTATATAACTAAATTAGTTACCCCTTATAAAAGGGTATAAAGGTAATAGAGCCCTAATAGTATTAAAATTATAGTTATATTATAGCTTTATAGTGCTAGCTAGAGCTAGTTATACCTAGAAAGAAAGTTAAGTAAGCTAAGTAGTTTATATATTATAAAGTCCTTACTAAAAGCCTTAGCGCCTTAAGGGATATAAGTATTATAAATTATAATATTATTATACTTTATAGCTAATAAGATTAAACACACTCCTTTATCCTTCTTTAAAACTAAGAAGTAGGGGTTTTTATAGGCTTTATAGCTTTCCTTAATATAGCTATACTTAAGCTTCTTTTTAAGTAGCTTTATTAGCTTATCTTAAAGTCCTAAAGGGATTAGAATTAATCTTACTTACTAAGCGCTATATTTAATAACTTTAATAACCTAAGGTAATATAATAAGGGAATTAACTAATCTACACTCTAATAAGTCCTAAGCTAGCACTACTTCTTAGTTATAAAGTATCTTATAAAATACCTTAAGCTCCTTAGGCTAAAGCTAGTCTTTAACACTAAATATTAATTAATCTAGCTAGTCCTAAGTTAGTTAGAAGCCCTATAGCTTTTTACTAAATCTTCTAGTAATATAATTTATAAATCTGCTACTTATATTAAGGCAGTCTTTAGCTTTAGCCTACTTCTTTACCTTTTAGTTAGGGTTACTATTAGGGGTAGTGTTATTAAAGGGGATATTATCCCTTAGGTAGATTTTATTAGCTTTTCTTTTATATATAGTATTTACCTAAAGCTTTATAAGGGGTTTCTTAGTAAGAGGTTAAATGTCAAGGGTCGATGTAGGGATACCAGAGTGATAGATTAAGTAGTACACAGTGAGCTAGCAGGTAGGTTGCGATGGATAACTATATTAATTCTTGCCCCCCTTTTCTGTGTAATAGAGGCTTATAGCCTATATCTATCTTAGCTACAGGGGTTACGTGCTCTTAGCTAGGGCGCTGGTTAGGCGCCGCGAGCCCGCATGCTTGTGTGCATTGCCTTTATTAGCCTAAGGTAACCTCCTTAGACCTCTAGTCCTAACAGGGTAACCCCCTCCGCAAGCGACTGCCTTAGTCGCTAAAGAGTCGCTACTAATCTAACTATATAATTATTAAGCCTCTAAATTAATTATATACACGTCTTAAATGCCGGAAAGTTACTTTATACTTAACTAACTTATTCTAAGGCCTTCTAAGCCCTTCTACAACCTTTAAAACACTTCCTTTCTATAGAAAACCCTGTTTATAAGCTATGTGTAACGTTATATAGCACTGCTAGCTTCTTAGCATAGTTCCTTTATTTATACTCTACGTAGACAACTTATAGTCTTAATAGGCTTGCTGCTTTGCTCTAGTTAACCTGTGTAGTAATAAGATTACTTCTTTCTATAGCCTATTGCTTATACCCTTTATAGAAGCTTTATAGTCTCTATAGCCTTACTACTTTATCTTAGTCTATCCGTGAATCTGTGGAAGGCATAGCCGCTAGTAAGGTTAAAGTAAGAAATTGTCTAATTCGCTACCTCTTGCTAGGCTTGAATTTGCTACCCTTCCTAGGGATATAATCCTTAGCTTCCCCCCTAGCTTTATAGCTCTTTTCTTCCTTTCTTTATTATTATTATTAGTAATATAAGTGCCTTGTTACTAGCGTATAGCTCGCTACGACTCTTCTTCTTAGTCTCTAGTGAATTATAAGCTAACACAATAATATTTAGCGTAGAAGAATTCCTCGCCCGCCGCTGTTAATTAAAATTCTAAAATCCGTGATATCTTTAATTGCTCCTACTAACGCTACCGCGACCATGCCTACAAAGCATGTTATAGCTATAGCTAAGCCTAGGTAAGTATCTCCTATTATATTATTAAATATACTACTAATTCCCTTTAAGTTATTACTACTATTACTATAGTTGCTTAATTTATAACTAGGTGCTATTCCCTTAAAAACGTAAGGCGCCTAGCGCTTGCAAAGAGATAATCTAGCTTCTAACTAATCCCCCTAGTTATATAGCTAAAGGCAGGAGTAAGTTTATGCTTTGCTGTAGTATATTCGCTACTTTTCTATTATATTACTAACACCTAACTTCTCTAGGATTTATAAAATATATTTGCTATACTACTTTAAATAAGCAGTGCGAAATAGTAAGTTTTAATTGCCTATTATACTATAATATTATTACTAATAATCTTTAAGATATTTATAACTACTTTAATAGTCTTTAATAATTTATACTACGCTATTATATTATAGCAGAAAGCGCTAGAGAAGACTTAGCCTTCCTAGGAGGAAGTAACTATAAGTGCTATTTAACCTTACTACTTGTTTATTACTAATAACTTGTTTAGGATATTTATAACTAGAAATAGCTACTCTAGTTATATATTATATATACTAGTAGCGGTAAGAAAAAGCATTATACCTAATCTACTATAGCAGATGCTATATATCTTCTATCTCTCTGCGGGTGCGTTACTAGGCACGCTACTAATTAACATAGGCTGCTACTGCTAAGATAAAGCATAAGGAAGAGGTAATACTTATCTATAAATAACTTACTTATATATATTAAACTAATTACTTCTTAGGCAAGCTTCTAGCATACCCTAGTAGTATATAACGCAAAGGTTTAGTAGGATATTATAAACTGCCTATATATTCTAGTAGTGTAATTTGTAGGTGTTGCTTACTATCTACTAGCCTTGCAAGCTATCTGCTAATTTGCGTTAATAGGCAAGCGTGGATACTGTGCCTGCCTCTAATACTAGTACGCTACTGCCCCCTTACTTACTAGACTTTATAGAAAAAAGGGTTGCAAGGGACGTTATAAAGGACATTCTAACTAATAAAGATAATAAATAGCTTAGACGCGGTGTATGCGCTGCGTGGCTTTTGCTTTGTTTTTCCTTTTATTTTTTTCTCTCTTTTTTTTCCTTTTTTTTTTTTTTTTTTTTTTTTTTTTTTTTTTTTTTTTTTTTGTTTTTATTGTTTTTTTTTTTATAATAGGAAAATTTGCTTAATTAATTAACTAGTTCTTGCTGCCTCTGCTACCGCGCAGCTTCTTCGCGTGAGACTCTCTAATTATAATCTGCTAGAACCTGCGGGTCTATAAAATCCTTGCGCTAGATCTATGAATTTTTAGAGTTATTATAGCCTTCCTACTTAATAAGGTATTTGCGCTAACCCCTGCAATGCTTATAAGTAATAATTTATTTAATAATATATAAGGGGTCTTCTCCTACAAGGAGAGGTACTTACTTAGTTACTTCTAGTACACTCTTTAGGTTACCTTTGTAAAGTTTAAGATTAAAAATGTAAAAAATATTATAAAGCCTTATACCCTATAGGAGCTTTAATTAGTATATAAGTCTATAATTACTAATTAACTTAGTAATCTAGTATAGTCCTAGGTACTTTGCTATAAGTTTCTTGCTTAGTTTTTACAAATTAATATTCTTTATAGATAGTAGAATATAGTCCCTTATATTAAACTTTATTAGCACTCTCTTTTAGTTATAGTACTTAGCTTATATAGCTTATATGTTATAAAGGAGCTTCTGTGTATTTACGTGTTTCTTGCGTAGCTCTGCTTCTCTTAATTACGCTTGCTTATTAATTATATACGCTATTCTCTTTATATACAAGGGACCTCTTAGTGTAAAGCCTCGCAGAGCCTTAGCAGGTGATTTACAGAGAGAACTATAGTAACTTGTGTTATATATAAATTATGCTATTAGAAGAAGGTTAACCTAGTTAGTTTGCTTAGCACTGCTAAAGGCATGCAAATAGTGCTTAAGTAGTTAGTTTATTCTTTTAGTCTAGCTATTAGTCTAAGGGTAAAATACTATGCTTAGTTAACGCTTAGTCGCAATGTAGTAGCAGAAGGTCCGCTAGAAAGAGCTTGTAAACGTTGTGCTATAGTTAGTTATAATGCCCTCTAGGATTCTATAGTTCTTAAAAACTGTCTTAATAAAAAGGGTAGCTAGTCTATTACTACTTAAGCGCTTTAACATTAGCATGTATATAGTATACTTTATAAATTAGTTAACTATAATAAGGATTGTGTTATAGACCCTAGATCCTAATCCCTTTACTAGGGGAAGGCTTATAATAAAGTCTATTAATAATTCTTAAAAAGGTTAATTAGGCATAGGGAGAGAGGCAAGCTTGCTATAAGGTTAATACTACCTTAGCTTTAATACTTAGTAATTATAATAGGTGTAGACATGCTCTTTAATATCTTTCCTTATATAAGGCTAGTAGTACTAGTTAGTAATCTAATATAAAGTTTTGCTTACACCCTAATAGCTAGTAGCGTTATTATTGTGAATAAGCATTAGAATCTCTTTGCAAAGACCTAAGGGAATATAGATATAGTCTCTAAAAAGGAGTGCTTTGTTTTTATTAAGCAACTAGCCTAGAGAGCTATAGGTATCTTCTAAGGCGCGAATAACCTGCTTAGTATGCGTAACAAAAGCGTCCCCTTGCTGTGCCTAGTATAACTCTTTATAAATAAGTGCTTTTAGAAGCTTATTACCTTTAGCTCTATGCTAGGCTAGGAGTCTTCTAAGGGAGCAAAGTCTTACTATAGGGGCTCCGCTAGATAGACTTATTATTAGCACTTAGCTACTAAGTAGGACTAGGATCTATAACTCTAATAATATTAGGAACTTATTTAAAGAGCTATATACTAGTAAGTCTCTCTTAGTAAGGGGTCCGCTCCTTCTTTCTTTTACTAGCTAGCTTAGAGGGTTAGAGGTATACTCTAAGCCTTAGATACTATAGATAGTGGTAATTACTATTATCTCTCTTTAGGTAGGCGCTAACTTAAAGCTTATTTATATTAACTCTGTGCTAATAAACTTAGATAGGAATAAGGTAGCTTAGGAGACTTTAGTGTCTTTAGCTCTAGTCTTATAGTCTGCTCTACAAGATAGAGGGTCTGTAGGGTTATTAATTCCTAGCCTATATTTAATTATAAAGTTATATAAGTTAAGGTTATTAAGGGCTTATACTTGCCTGCTAGTAAGCTTTAGCTTTAAGGCAAGATACTTATAGTTAAGATAGTCCGTAATAACCTAAATAGGTATAGCACTATAAGCTAGGTAGTGTCTTTAATTCTTAAAGGCCTCTTAGATAGCTAGGAGCTTAGTATTAGGCATAGAATAGTATACTTTAGCACTAAGCAGCTTCCTTAAGGAGAATATAATAGGATACTACTAGTCCTCCTGTTTCTATAAGAGGATAGCGCTAATTACAAAGTATAATGTGTCTATCTTTATCTATAATAATGCGGCCGGGTTAAAGTGAGCAAGGATAGGCGCTAAGGTAAAGCATTACTTAAGCTGCTTAAACGCCTTGCGCTTGCGTTAATTAAGTGTAAGTACTCCTGTCGTGTTATTTCTTATTAAATCTGTAAGGGGGGTGGTGATCTTGCTATACTTATAGATAAAGCGGCGATAAAAACTAGTGAATCTAAGGAATAACTACATATCTTTAACACTATAAGGTTCTAGCTAGTTTACTATAGCTTTAATTTGTTTAGGCTCTATAGCAATTCCCTTAGTTAAGATGTTAAAGCTAAGGAAGTTAACCTTTGTTATTAAGAATTCATACTTCTTAAGATTAGCGTATAGCTTCTTTAAGCGTAGCCTCTCTAAGACTTAGCGGACATACTTCTTATGCTCTGCTAGGTTATTACTATAAATTAGGATGTTATCTAGGTATATAATACAAATTATATTAACAAGCCCTAAGAGGGTGTTATTAATAAACTCTTAGAAGGTAGCTAGGGCGTTAATAAGCCTAAAAGGCATTATAAGATACTTAAAGTAACTATATTAGCAACAGAAGGCGGTTTTTTACTTATTACCCTTGCTAATCTAAAGCTTATTATACGCGTCTTTTAAGTTAAGCTTTATATAAACCTTTACACCCTTTAATTAGTTAAGAATCTCTAATATTAGTAGTAGGGGGGCATGGTTCTTCTACGTAATCTTGTTAAAGCCTCTATAATCTACACACAGGCGTAATTTGCCTCCTTTCTTAGGGATAAAAAGGATTAGAGCGCCTGCAGGGCTAGTTAAAGGGCGTATCTAGCCTCTTCTTAGCGCTATCGCAAGGTATTTGCGGAGCTCTTCTAGTTCTTTTTCTATAAGGTTATAAATTAGTCCCTACAGCGGGCGCTAATCCCCTTTAATCTTAATAGCGTGTGTGCGGCCTTCTAAAGAGGGTAATAACGCTACTTTCTTAAGGTTAAAAACGTCTGTAAAGTCTGTATAGTAATTAGGCAGCTTCTTCTTAGTTATCTTGCTGCTTAGTTCTTTCTCTAGTATAGTTATATCCTTAAGGTCTATTCCCTTTAAGAAACTAGCGTTAAGTATAAGGACTATAGCTAACTCTTTTATTTCCTTATATAGTTACTTTAATAACACTATAACTTTAATATGCTACTACACAATAGGGAAAATCCACTCTTGTGTCTTCTATAATAGCACGCGCGGGTCTTCTTGCTTAAACTAATCTATACCTAGGATAAGGTTCTCTAAGGTCTTTACTATAAAGTAGCTTACTTAATAAAGCTTTACTTGCCTAGTGCTATTAGTAATCTTACAAATATAATTAAGTATACTATAGTATTATAGTAGCGCATTTGCTAATTCTATTAGCAAATTACTTTTCCTTACCTTTTTCTAATCTAAATCTATTAGTAATTTAGGATAGATATAGGAGTAAGTAGCACTAGTGTTAGCTAGAGCCTTCTTTGCTATAACCTATTAGCCTCCTAGCCTTAGGGACGCTATTATATAAAACTATTTATTAATTAACTCCTTAGTCCTTAAAGCTAGGGCGCGCCCCTAAGCGTAAGGCTTTTCCCCCTTAGTGTTAGGTAATATATTATTAGGGTAACTCACTAGGTTATAGTAAGTGTCTTAATGCATAGCTATAGTGTGGCTAGATCTCTTGTAAATACTATAGTTAGGCTTAGGGCAATTTAGCTTAATATATCCTTATTTGCTACACTTATAATAAGCAACCTCTTTTTCCTAATTATTCTATCTTAAAGTGCCCTTTAGGTTACTACTCTTATTCTTTAAGTTTAATAGGGTCTCTCTCTCTTAGGAGTCTGCCTAGGTCTTCCTCTTTTTATGCTTAAAATACCTATTATTATTACCTCCTTTACTATTAGATTTATAGTAGGAGGTGCACTTGCTAATAAGCTTATGCTAGTCCGCTACTAGTCCGCCGCTAACTAGATATGTCTTTAAATTATAGTTAAGACCTATGTAGAAGAGGCCTATCTTGTTTTTTATATTTAATTAAGAGGGGAGTTTAGTGTAGGTTTGCTCCTACTTTTTAATAAATTTCTTAAAGTTATTATAATTAGATTATTTAAAGCTAACAAGCTTTAACTATATGCTAAGGGAGCGGCTCTTTTAATTATCTAAGCCTCCCTTAAGCTAATTACAAAAGTTATCCTATAAGAGGGGATCTTTAATATGGTTTTTACGAATTTTATTACTTATAGCCTAATAACGCTTTGTAGTACCTGTGAGGCAGGTGCTAGTATATAGGACCTTTGCGAAGTTATTTGTAAACTAGTAGGGGTTTATTAGGAATTATGCCTTATAGTTACTAATAAAGGTCTTTAATTAGAGGGCATTCTAGCTGCTATAGGTAGGTTGCTTAAGTAGAGCTTATGCAAAGGTTTGCTATGGGTAGTACGTAGCTAGTATAACGTAAGCTATAGGAGCTATAGGAGCTGCCTCTTCTAGTAACTTACTATTAATATTAATATTACTTATAAGCTCCTAGAGCTTTTAAAGTTACTGCTTCTTATAGGCTTATTTAACATGCTCTGTAAGCGCTAGGATTATAATATTATAGTTATTCTTAATAGAGGTGTTAGTAGCTGCTGCTACTAGGTTAGCCTAAGGGGGGGATGTAATAGGTAATTAGATAGGTTGCAAAGGTAGGTTAGATATAGTGCTAGATCTAGGTCTAGTTATAGGTCCTAGTGTAGGTCTGGTGTTATCTCTAGCGAAGTTGCTGCTAGTGTGCGTAGAGTTTTGAGTTTGGACTATTATAACTTCTTAATCTAATAGTCTAGTAGGGAATTTTTAGAAGAATTAAAATTATTAAGGGTTAATGTAGGGATACTAGAGTAATAGATTAAGTAGTACATGGTGAGCTAGCAGGTAGGTCGCGATAGATAACTATATTAATTCTTGCCCCCCTTTTTTATATAATAAAGGCTTGTGGCCTATATCTATCTTGGCTACAGGGGTCACGTGCTCTCGGCTAGGGCGCTGGTCAGGCGCCGCGAGCCCGCACGCTCGTGTGCATTGCCTTTGTTGGCCTGAGGCAACCTCCTTGGACCTCCGGTCCTGACATTAAAGCTTAGTAGTAGCTTTAGTTAGGAGGCTATAAAATTTCTTAGCTACTAATTTTAGCGCTAAACTTATAATATATATGCCTTTTTTCTAGGTAACTTATATAACTTTATCTCCTTCTTTAAGCTCTTTATGTAATCCTTTATAAACCTTAATATCTTTAATATTATTAAGGACTATAAGGGAGTTAATTATAAGTTAAGGTATATTTAAAGGTGCTAAGGTTAGTTTAGTAGTTACTATAATTATATATAATATAATTAGTTTGCTTATTTTTGTTTCTATCTTAGTAGTTAACTAGTTATTTATAACTATACTTGCCCTAGCTAGTATTAGTTTATTAGGTAGGTTATAAAAGGTAGTAGTTATTTAGATTAGTGTAGCTAGTATTAAGCCTTATAACTAGTATATAATAAAAAAGGTCCTACTAGTAACCTTACTCTCCTCTCCCTTCTCCCTCTAGGCCTTTAGGTCTAGTGCTAAGTAATATCTCTTAGGCTTCTTAATAATAGTTTATTATACCTTAATACTAGCTTAGGTGCTTAATATTAAGTAATTATTTAGTAATTTACTAGGTAAGAAGGATATATAATAAACTTATATAAACTATTCCCTTTCCCTATTAGCAAGCTCTTACTAAATACCTTTAGTAACCTTAAAGACTATAATAATATTATTAAACCTATACTTAATAAATATATTACCCTTTCTATTACTATACTTTAAGGTAGCTTAGGCTATTTAAATAAAAGGCATTCTAAGAATTAGTTTTATAGAGATAGTATTAGGAGATATATAAAGCCTAATAGGGGTCTAAACACTTCTAAGGTAGAGTTTTATATACACTTTGCCTATTATTCTAATTACTTTATTAGTATAAGATATAGTGTTAGCTTCTGTAGTTACTAGATAAATCTTTAAACTAGCCTAGTAAGCCTAGCTCTTAGTAATAATATTCCCTTATAAGCTACTATTAATTAGGGCTAAATAAAAGCGCTTATTTAGGTTACCTAGCTTAACTAGAAGGTATAAGAGGTCCTAAAGGTAGCTAATAAGGGAAATAGGTTAAATAATAAAGGCTATTATTATGCTAATAGCCTTATCTAGGCTAATAGTATTAGTTTATAAAGTCTTAAGGTAAGGATTAGATATTACTAGTAGGTTACCTATCCTTTTCTACATAACTTCCTAGAGTATTATATTAACTCCTATAGTAGGGGTTTTTATATAGTAATCTAAAATGTCTTTAGCCTTATCTAGCCTAGTATTCTTTATAAAAGCTTTTAAGTATTAGATTATATTAATTATTTAATCTTTACTATCCTTAGTTTAGAGTTATTTTCTTAGTATTATTATATATTCTATAGCTTATATATCTTTTGCTATACTAGGTGTAAAGTAATATATCTTTTTAACTTTATTAGAATATATAAAGTACTCTTAGCTTATAGCCTTAGCTAGGGATAGTATTAAGTAGTAAAGGTCTTAAAGACTAACTCTAACCTTCTTTTTAAAAATCTTACTATATAGTATTTCTAATATATATTTATAAATTAGGTTAGCTTTCTTATAGTTAGCTTTTACTAACTCTAAGAGCTTATTATTAATCTAGATCTTAGCTTTAGTTTTCTTAGGCTTTCTAAAGCCTTAAGGTAACTTCTTAGTAGTCCCTAAGTTTGCTATAGCTTATATACTAAGTCCTTAACCTTTAGGTATTATATTTATAAAGTTATTTACTAAAGCACTAACTAAGGCTATTATAGTACTAGTAAAGACTATTATATTTACTATAGGAGTACCTATAAGACCTAGAGGCGCTACTAAAGTTACTAAAAGTGTAGGCATTATAGTATAAATTAGGGCTAATAATATTAATAATACTACTAGCAGTGCCCTAGAGTTCCCTATGCGCTTAAAATAAATTACTATAGCTATAGTAGTTCTAGTAGTATTATTTAATCTTCATAGTAAGTAATATTTATAGGAATCCTTTATTTTAGTAGCCTCTTTTACTATAGCTGCTTTTATCTTAGTTATATTTTACTTATTAGGCCCTATACTAGGTCTTATCTTTATAGTAGGCAGTAGGTTATAGGCCTTACTATCCTTAAAGATTAAAGCCTAAAAAACTATTACTTTATAAGTAGTACTACCCTTAGAAAGAAAAGCTTAAATAAAGCCTAAAAGGATAATACTATTACTAATATATAGTAGTCCTTCTCTTTAATTATACTTACTAAAGCCTAGGTTAGTATTTAAAGCTAGTACTTAGCACTAGTTTATATAGTACCTAGGTTTTTTATAGTAGTTATACTTAATATCTTTCTAGCTACTATTAGCACTATAAGACTTGCTATAGTTATTATTATTATACCTACTACTAGACTACCTACTACTATTATAACCTCCTCTCTAATTATTACTAAAGGTACTATTCCTAGTATCCTAATTAGTTATTATAATATTTATACTAAAGTCTTACTAACTAGTCTCTCCTTAGTAGCTAAACTTACTTTTAAGCTACTTAAGAAAATTAATATTTTTATTTTATTAGGTAACTATAATTTATATTTCCTTAAGTTATTTAGTTAATAATTCTATTTAATCTTATTATTCTCTAAAGGTTCTAGGTATTTTATTCTTATTATTAGAGTTTAATACTATATAAGTAGGCTAACTAGCCTTAGGTGTTTCTTTAGCAAAGCAGACTTTATATTAATCTAAATTAAACTTAGAATTATAAGAAACTAATTAATTCCTATGCTTAGATTATATAGGTTTAATAGTTTATAAATTTTTGTTTTCTAATTTAAGTTAAACTTAGGTATAGTTATAAAGCTTTTCCTAAAGAGTCTTATAAGGCAAAGTTAAGAAGTTATTTTTGCTTATATAGTTTATATTTATAAAGCTAAGAATAACTAAGTTTAGTAAAGCTTTATAAATATAATTACCTTAACCTATTATTATCTTCTAAGTCTAAGGTTTAGCCTTTATTATTAAGGCTTAATACTATTAAAGCTAGAAGTATATATTACTTATAGTAAAAGGTTATTTAGTATTAAGATTTTTAAGAAAATTCTATATATTTTCTATCTTATCTTAAGTAATAGTATTATACTAAAGTAAAAGTTCTTCCTTGCTTTTCTTCTAATTATATAAGGTAATAAGGGTCTTTACCTAAGCTTAAATACTAGGGTAAACCTTATAAGTAAAGATCTTTAGCTAATTCTTTTTATTAACTCTAAGGGTAGCTATCTTTTATTTAAACTTGCTTAGTGTGTTAGAGATATTCTTCTTATTAAATTAAAGGTTAGCCTTATTCTAATTAAATATAATAAAAGTATGCTTTCTAAGTGTTTTACTTAATATCTTTATAAAGTTTAAGAAGTTTATTTTCTTAGGTAAGAGCATTAACCTAGGATTTTTATTAAATATATTAGTAATATTAAACTTAGTAGGACTTCTTATTATATTTAAATTAATTAATCTTATATTAGGTAATACTACCTTAGGTATAATTAGTCTTTAAGAAGTCCTTTAATAATTTAAACTTATATAGCTAAGTTAGTATAAGTATATTCTAGGTGCTTCTAATATATAATAATTAGTAGGTAATATAAACTTTATAGTAAGAGTAACTAAAGCTAATAAGAGTTTATTTAATTATTTAATACTTAGCCTAGTAAATTTAGAAGTAGGACCCTAATTATATATATTATAACTAAGTAAAACACTAGTTAGCAAAAGGCTTTTTATTAGTATGTAAAAGAGTCTAATAACTATAGTAATAAGTATAAAACTAATTTACTCCTTTAATACTAATTAATTAATATAGTTCTAGTAGTAAGGCAGTAATATAACCTCCTTTAGCCTAATATTTTTAGGCTAAAGCAAATAACTTATATTTGCCTAGTAGAAGTTATTCTTTTATATATTTATGTTAAGATTAATTAATCTTTTAATTTCTTCTAAGGAAAGCTTTGCTATATAGTTAGTACTAGTAAGATAGTGTTTTTTGCTATAACTTATTTGCTTAGCTAAGGCCTCCCTTATGCAAAATTCTACTAGCATTCTTTAGTAACTAAACTAGTTTATTAGCCTAGTTTTTTAATATAATTTTCTTTATAACTTCCTTTATATAATCCTTTATTAGTATATAAGTTATTTATTTATAAGATAAGCAGGCTTTTCTTATATTATAATTCTTCTTTATTTCCTTTATTTAATAGTTAGTCCCTTAGATATGTTATTTTATAGTAGCTAAGAAGTGCCTTTAATAATATTAAATTTTATCTATAGTTTAGCCCCTATTTATATTGCGCTAAATAAAGGTTAAGGCAACGTATAGCTTGTTACTACAGCAGTCTATATGTAAGGTTATAATAACTTAATTAGTTATATAAGATAATAATATAAAAAGACCTATACTATTAGGATTATAGTCCCTAAATTAATTAGTATTATAAGGCTAAGTTAAATTATTATAACATAGCTACGCATACGTAGGTAAGAGGGCTAAAAGTAAGGCAAAAAGGTTAATAATAATGCTACCTAACTATTAGAGGCACGCTAGTCTTTATACTATATAAACTAATTAATCCTTCTTCCTAGCTATAACCTATAACCCCCTAAGGCCTTTATCCCTAATAACTGCGAGGGTCGCGTCACTCCCCACACACTACTATAGTGTAAGCGCCCGCGGCTCTAATCCCTCTATCCTATTCTAGAGCAATAGTAGCTTTGTAATACCTCTTATAGGGCCGGCCGCTAGTCCTAGTCTGCTCCCTATAAAATTAAGTAGCATAAGGCTAGGGATTATTATAAAAAAACCTATCTTAGCTTAGTACTAGACTCTTATAAGATTAATATATCTTAGCTAGTATTTTTATAATCCTACCTAGTATCTTAGAATTAGATAGTGCTTTAGAAAGAATATTAAATAGCATGCTCTGCTAAGCTTTACTATATTAAGCTAGCATTAGAGTTAGAGGCAGGGGTAATTCCTTAATAAGTATATATTTTATATTAGATAGTAATCTAAGCTACTTAAGGCTTACTAATACTTTACTAAAGGAAATTATATAATCCTTAATAGTTAGGATTAGGCTTAATTTCTTATATAAAGTCTGCTTCTAGTTAGTAATTTCCGCTTATAGGGTAATATTCTATATAACTAGCTTACTAATAATCCTAATTTTAGGCATTTAGGGGTTATCTTACTATTATATAAGCTAGCGCTAGTAATTAGCTATATATTTAATTAACTACCTTTTATTTATTAGGTACTCTCCCTAAGGTATAAGCCTTAGTAGCTAAGGGAGCCTTTTACTAAATGTTTAAAGGTATTCTTGCGTTTGTAGTATATAGTTATAGCCTTTTATTAAGTGCTTAATATTATAAAAGAACTACTAGTGTAAATTATTATAGTTAGGTACTAGTTAAAGCGTAATCTTATAGGCTATAATACTCTATAGGATATAGAGAGTTATATTTATTTCTCTAGTCTTTTTATCTCCTTCTAAAACCTTATTTATAAAGCACTAATTATAAAGGTAGTAGTAAAAGCTATTTAAGCTATTATAAGGCTTCCCTAGGGTATTATCCCTAATATACTCTAAATTACAAAGCTTTTTAGCTCCTTATAGTAATATAAGATTAATTAGTTTATAACTAACTTAATACTAGATTATTTAAAGCAAAAAAGAAATTATAGCATAGCTATATTCCTAGCTATTTTATTAGTTATAGGCAGGAATATAAAGACTCTAAATCCTATAGGAATAGTTAAGTAATATTATAATTTAGTGCTACCCTTTTAATACCTTAAGGAACCTTTCTTAATAGCTAGTCTTTAAAGAGTTAAAATAATAAAATGCTTTATAAGATTTATTAAAAACAAATATAGTCTAATAGAATATTATATAAATAAATCTAGCTACTAGGCGCTAGCTACCTATCTCCTTATAGAGGCATATAGGGTTATAGCTAATACTATATTTAATATTAATAACTATATTAGTTTCTTATAAAATTTAGAAGGCATAAAGCCCTATCTTCTAGGCTAGTTACTTATAGCTTATAATATCCTTTCTAATAGTAAAGTTAAAATTATATATTATAATAATATGCTCTAAGCCTTATACTATAATTTTTCTTATAGCTAAATAATTAAACTAGTTAAGCTAGCGCTAAGTGCCCTAGGGCCTTTTTAATATCTTAATAAACTTAAATACCTTTATCTTATAATTTTCCTAATCTTTAATATTTAGCTACTTATTTATAGGGCAAAGGTCCTTAAGTTATACTATAGTATTTATTGCCTATATATACTCTAGTTATTACTTAGGCTATATAAACCTTTATATAAAGAGAATAGGCTATGTTTTATATAGCTAATTAAGTAGTTTTTATATATAGCTAGCTTTAGATAAGTAAAAGAACTTCCTTTTAAGATAATAAGTACTAATAGTAGCATGCACTATTTTATAGTTTTAATACTTAAAGTATCTAATAAGTTAAACCTAGTATTAGCTAGCTAAGTCTTAAGGGTAAACATAAGCTATCTTAGAGTAGTATAATTAAATAATATAAGTATAAGGAAGGAAATTATTATATATATTATAGGCAGGAGCTTAAAAAAAAGCATATTATTAATAAAGGAGTTCTGGCTTTGTTATATAAGCATAAAAAAGAGGCTTTTAAAAAAGTATTATTATTTATTAATATCCTTTATAATTTACTCTTATAGCTAGTAATAGCGCTACTAGTTAGCAATAGCTATTATAACTATTAAGCCTCCCTAATAGAATCCTATCTAATATATATTAATACCTTCTTTATAAGCTTTTTCTTTAACTTCCTCTTTTCTTTACTTTTAATACTAAGTAAAAAAACTATAAAACTACTTAATTATAGCAGAATCTCTAAGCAAAAGGTATAAGAACCTTCTAAATATTTATAGGCTTATCTAAGCTTATATTCCTATCTTATAGCTATCCCTTAATATCTTAATAGTATAGTCTAGCTACACTAATATATACTAGAGTAACCTTTTAATAAAACTAGTAAGTTATAATAGGTATTATTTAATTAGCTAAGCTAGGAACTAATATATTAGTAATATCCTTAGTTTAATATCTAATTTATATTCTAGGTTTATAGTAGTATTAATATTAGGGCGTGTAGTGCCCTAATCTATACTAAAATAGTAGTGTAGGATCCTACTAAGCTTATTTAAAACCTGCCTAAGGCTTTATTAGTAGCTTTTAAAGGCATTAATATAATAAAAGAATTTATACTAGAAGCAGTTATAAATACTTCGCTCCTATATAAAATCTATATATAGTATTACCCTTAAAATAGGGTTTATATTCTAGCTAAGCTAGCGTACCCTTAGGGCTATATTATTAATTTAATCACTAGCTAATATAAGAGGCGTATAGGGTTCTTAGTAGCCCTTTATAGTAAGCTAAATAATGCCTTCTACTTAAACTATATAAACATATACTTAAAAACTATTAACGCCTTTGCTAAGCATATATGCTTCCCCTTCTATAAGTGTATATTATTAGAGGGGGTTACTAGGGGTTCTTACGCTAATTATATCTATAATATAAACAGGGCCTTTTATAAGTAAAGGTACGCTATAGGGTACTAGGACTTTAAATTAAGCTCTTAAAGGTTAGGGTTTACTATATTCTTTAGCAAAGACTAGAGGGCTAGTAGTCCTTTTAATAATTTAGATACTTTTAGTAACCTAAATAGTAATACTACTTTATAAATTAAGTATAATTTTCCTCCTCCTTTCTAATTAGTAAAATATAACTAGTAGTCCTTTATTTAATAATAAGAATTAATTAGTTCTTAGAGAAGCTTTATTTTAATAAGTATTATTAAAAATAAATAAAGTAAGTAAGGATTAGGAATAATTAGTATAAGTAATATATAAAGAAAGCAAAATAATAAACTAGGAAAAATAGGAAAGCAAATAATATAATATAAAAATAATTAATTATTATAACTAAAGCAAGAAAAGAAATATACTCTCCTTTCTCCCTAACTAAAAACACTATAAACTTATATAAGGTGTTTTTAGTAAATACCCTAAGTGCTAAATATTAAGGCCTTTGCCTAGTAGTACTATACTAGGGTAAGCCTTATAGTTACCTCTTATTTACTTACTAAGATATAGTAGCTAGACCTTAATAGAGTGTAGAGAGTAGTAGTATAGAGGGATAGGGTCTTTAACCTCCCTAACTTTAGATATAGTAATAGTAGCTTCTTTACTAAGAGCTTTCTTATATAAAACTATTTAATTAGATATCTTATAACCTAAAACTAAAGGGTAAAGGTTAATAACCTTATTAGGGTTAGAGTAGCCTAGAGGTAAGTAAAGCTAAGGGTTAGCAAATAAGCGCTACTAGCTAGTATTATTCTAGTAAAACTTCTTAATATAGTCTCTAAATATAGTCTTAAATAGCACTATATTATTAAGAGTCTTTAGATAGTAGGCTCTAGTAACTAGTGCCTAGCTATAAATATAAAAAGGGCTATTTTACTATATTATAAGCTTCTAGTTTAATAATATATTTATAGTGTAGTAGATATTATAAATAAGCATAAGGTTACTAGGTTTTAATTAATTTTATTATAAGCTACTAATATTGCCTTTATTAGTATATTCTATAAGCTTCTTTTAAAAAGCAAAGACTTTCTCCTAAGCTACTATAATATTAGCTTCCTTTCTCTTAAGCACCTAAACTTAGGCTATAAAAAAGTCCTCCTTTAAGACTATAGAATCTTAGTTAATAAGGCGCTAAGTAAGGAATTTAACCTCTAAGGGCAGGATTAGCTCCTAACTATATAGTAGATAAAAAGCGGATTTTTTATAAGAGGTATGGATTACTATTTAGTCTGTAAAGAGAGCTAGCTTAAGATAGTCTAACTACTTATTATTATAACCTCCTATCTTTAAAATAGCTAAGGCAAGGGACTAGTGCCCTGCTTTAATAGGCGTATTTACCTTTAGGTTATAGCCTAAGGTTTATATACCTTTAATACCTAAAGCCTCTAAGGCTACCTTAAGGTTGCCTTGCATTTTAGGGCCTTTATTAAAGACTATAAAGCAAAAAGCACTAAAATAGCAAACTAGACTCTAAAGAAACCTCCTAATTTCCTTAAAGTTAGCGCATAAGACTACCTTAGCTTTAACCTAGCCTATAAAATTATAACATGCCTTTAGCAGGTATTTCTTGCTTTTATTAGGTAGTATATACTAAGTGTTAATATAAATCTTACTTATAGGCGTGCCTAGCATGCTAGGGATTAATAGCTCCCTAGGCCTCTAAGGGGCAAATATTTAATAACACTTATAAAATTATAATAGTTTCTATATATTTATATAATTATTTATCTACTAATACCTACTCTTAATTAAATAGCAAACTACTTTATAACTCTTATAGCCTAATTCTTTATATATAGCCTTAATAATTTAATTTTACTCCTTCTTATTATTAATTACTAAGTATAGGGCCTATAAGTTATTATAAGGGTAGGTCTAGAGCCTGCTATTATTAATATAAAAGCGCTAGGCCTATGCCTATAGCTTTTAGTACTTTTTAAAGGTTATATTCTTTAGTCTTTCTAATATTATAAGGTAATTTATTAACTTTTACTAATCCTTACTATAATAAGCCCTATCTTTAGGTATTAAGAGTATAGGGTTTAATTTAAGGTTAATAAACTCCTTAATATTACCTTTAACTAATTAATCTTACTTATTAGATTCTCCTAGGCTTTTTTATAATAATATATTAGTAATTTTATTCTTTTCTCTAGGAATATATTTAGTAGTAAAGTTAAAGAGTATAATATAACTAATTTATCTTATAACTAAGGCTTTAGGAATATTATTTATAGCGCTATTAACCTAATATACTAAGACTTAGGAGTTAGTCTTTAGTATAAAAAGCACTTTATAAAAATAAATATAAAGGTATTAAAAGGTATAAATAATAGCCTTATATTCCTGCTTTATAGTATTATACTTTTGCTTTAATTCTTACTAAGTTTTACTCTTAAACCTTATAGGGTGCCTCTTATTATTAATAACCTATTATAATATAGCTCCCTAGCTAACTAAGCTAGTATTAATAGTAAGGATAATCTCCTTATAACCTACTAAGAGATTAAGTAATACTAATACTAGTGCCTTAGTTATTATAGTAATAACTATATTTATAGTATATTATTCTTTATCTTTTTATTACTAAGGTATATCTTTTTAAAGTAGCTATATTAAAGGTTTAGTAACCTAGGTATACTTCTTAACCTAAAGCCTATAGTAGCTAGTAAGGCTAAGAAAAGACTAAATATTATATATATTCTTATAATACTTTTATTTAAGTAGCTTAGTAATCTTTACTTTAGTAAGCGTATACCCTTTTATACTATAAATATAACTAATAATCTTAAGGGAGCTCTAGTAAAACTTTAACTTTAGTGTAGAGATAGTATAGCTTATAAGTTTAATATTAATAAGGACTTAGTTAATATTAATTAGGTATTCTAGTATATATTAGTAAATCCTAAGCAAGACTTTAGCATTATTATAGGTAATTTTTAGGCCCTTAATTATAATATTATTAAGAAAGGGTAAGCAAACTATAGGGATTAAGTTAAAGAGAATTTATACTATTATTTAGCAGAACTATATAACTAAATTAGTTGCCCCTTATAGAAGGGTATAAAGGTAATAGAGCCCTAATACTATTAAAATTATAGTTATATTATAGCTTTATAGTGCTAGCTAAAGCTAGTTATACCTAGAAAGGAAGTTAAGTAAGCTAAGTAGTTTATATATTATAAAGTCCTTGCTAAAAGCCTTAGCGCCTTAAGGAATATAAGTATTATAAATTATAATATTATTATACTTTAAAGCTAATAAGATTAAATATACTCCTTTATCCTTCTTTAAAACTAAGAAGTAAGGGTTTTTATAGGCTTTATAGCTTTCCTTAATATAGCTATACTTAAGCTTCTTTTTAAGTAGCTTTATTAGCTTATTTTAAAGTCCTAAGGGAATTAGAATTAATCTTGCTTACTAAGCGCTATATTTAATAACTTTAGTAACCTAAGGTAGTGTAATAAAAGGATTAACTAATCTACACTCTAATAAGTCCTAAGCTAGCACTGCTTTTTAGTTATAAAGTATCTTATAAAATACCTTAAGCTCCTTAGGCTAAAGCTAGTCTCTAACACTAGATATTAATTAATTTAGCTAGTCCTAAGTTAGTTAGAAGCCCTATAGTTTTTTACTAAATTTTCTAGTAATATAATTTATAAATCTACTGCTTATATTAAGGTAGTCTTTAGCTTTAGCCTACTTCTTTGCCTTCTAGTTAGGGTTACTATTAGGGGTAGTGCTATTAAAGGGGATATTATCCTTAAGGTAAATTTTATTAGCTTTCCTTTTATATATAGTATTTACCTAAAGCTTTATAGGGGGTTTCTTAGTAAAAGGTTAAAGCTTAGTAGTAGCTTTAGTTAGAAGGCTATAGAATTTCTTAGCTACTAATTCTAGCACTAAACTTATAATATATATGCCTTCTTTCTAGGTAACTTATATAACTTTATCTCCTTTTTTAAGCTCTTTATATAATCCTTTACAAACCTTAATATCTTTAATATTATTAAGAACTATAAGGAAGTTAATTATAAGTTAAGGTATATTTAAAGGTACTAAGGTTAGTTTAGTAGTTCCTATATTTATATATAATATAATTAGTTTGCTTATTTTTATTTTTATTTTAGTAGTTAGCTAGTTATTTATAACTATACTTGCCCTAGCTAGTATTAGTTTATTAGGTAAGTTATAAGAGGTAGTAGTTATTTAGATTAGCATAGCTAGCATTAAGCCTTATAGCTAGTATATAGTAGGAAAGGTTCTACTAGTAACCTTACTCTCCTCTCCTTTCTCCCTTTAGGCCTTTAGGTCTAGCGCTAAGTAATATCTCTTAGGCTCCTTAATAATAGTTTATTATACCTTAATACTAGCTTAGGTGCCTAATATTAAGTAATTATTTAGTAATTTATTAGGTAAGAAAGATATATAGTAAACCTATATAAACTATTTCTTTTCCCTATTAGTAAGCTCCTACTAAACGCCTTTAATAACCTTAGAGACTATAATAATATTATTAAACCTATACTTAATAAATATATTACCCTTCTTATTACTATACTTAAAGGTAGCTTAGGCTATTTAAATAAAAAGCATCCTAAGAATTAGTTTTATAAAGATAGTATTAGGAGATATATAAAGCCTAATAAGGGTTTAAATACTTCTAAGGTAGAGTTTTATATATACTTTGCTTATTATTCTAATTACTTTATTAGTATAAGATATAGTGTTAGCTTTTATAGTTACTAGATAAATCTTTAAACTAGCCTAGCAAGCCTAGCTCTTAGTAATAATATTTCCTTATAAGCTACTATTAATTAGGGCTAAATAAAAGCGCTTATCTAAGTTACTTAGCTTAACTAAAAGGTATAGGAGGTTCTAAAGGTAGCTAATAAGGGAAATAAGTTAAATAATAAAGGCTACTATTATACTAATAGCCTTATTTAGGCTAATAGTATTAGTCTATAAAGTCTTAGGGTAAGGATTAGATATTACTAGTAGGTTACCTATCTTTTTCTATATAACTTCCTAAAGTATTATATTAACTCCTATAGTAAGGGTTCTTATATAGTAATCTAAAATATCTTTAGCCTTATCTAGCCTAGTATTCTTTATAGAAGCTTTTAAGTATTAGATTATATTAACTATTTAATCTTTACTATCCTTAGTTTAAAGTTATTTTCTTAGCACTATTATATATTCTATAGCTTATATATCTTCTACTATACTAGGCATAAAGTAGTATATCTTTTTAACTCTATTAGAATATATAAAGCACTCTTAGCTAATAGCCTTAGCTAGGGATAGTATTAAGTAGCAAAGGTTATAAAGACTAACTCTAACCTTTTTTTTAAAAATCTTACTATATAGTATTTTTAATATATATTTACAAATTAGGTTAGCTTCCTTATAGTTAGCTTTTACTAACTTTAAGAGCTTATTATTAATCTAGATTTTAGCTTTAGTTTTCTTAGGCTTTCTAAAGCCCTAAGGTAACTTCTTAGTAGTTCCTAAATTTGCTATAGCTTATATACTAAGTCCTTAACCTTTAAGTATTATATTTATAAAGTTATTTACTAAAGCACTAACTAAGGCTATTATAGTACTAGCAAAGACTATTATATTTGCTATAGGGGTACCTATAAGACCTAGAGGCATTACTAAGGTTACTAAAAGTATAGGTATTATAGTATAAATTAGGGCTAATAATATTAATAATACTACTAGTAGTGCCCTAGAGTTCCTTATATACTTAAAATAAATTACTATAGCTATAGTAGTTCTAGTAATACTATTTAATCTTTATAGTAAGTAATATTTATAAAAATCCTTTATTTTAGTAGCCTCTTTTACTATAGCTACTTTTATCTTAGTTATATTCTACTTATTAGGCCTTATACTAAGTCTTATCTTTATAGTAGGCAGTAGGTTATAGGCCTTACTATCCTTAAAGATTAAAGCCTAGAAAACTACTACTCTATAAGTAGTACTATCTTTAGAAAGAAAAGCTTAAATAAAGCTTAGAGAGATAATACTACTACTAATATATAGTAGTCCTTCTCTCTAATTATACTTACTAAAGCCTAGGTTAGTATTTAAAGCTAGTACTTAGCACTAGTTTATATAATGCCTAGGTTTTTTATAGTAATTACACTTAATATCTTTCTAGCTACTATTAGCGCTATAAGACTTACTATAGTTATTATTATTATACCTACTACTAAACCGCCTACTACTACTATAACCTTCTCTCTAATTATTACTAAAGGTACTATTCCTAGCATCCTAATTAGTTATTATAATATTTATACTAAAGTCCTACTAACTAGTCCCTTCTTAGTAGCTAAACTTACTCTTAAGCTACTTAAGGAGATTAATATTCCTATCCTATTAGGTAATTATAATTTATATTTCCTTAAGTTATTTAGTTAATAAATTTATTTAATCTTACTATTCTCTAGAGGTTCTAGGTATTTTATCCTTATTATTAGAGTCTAATACTATATAAGTAAGCTAACTAGCCTTAGGTATTTCTTTAGTAAAGTGGACTTTATATTAATTTAAATTAAACTTAGAATTATAAGAAACTAATTAATCCCTATGCTTAGATTATATAGGTTTAATAGTTTATAAATTTTTATTTTTTAATTTAAGTTAAACTTAGGTATAATTATAAAGCTTCTCTTAAAGAGTTTTATAAAGCAAAGTTAAGAAATTATTCCTGCTTATATAGTTTATATTTATAAAGCTAAGAATAACTAAGTTTAGTAAAGCTTTATAAATATAATTACCTTAACCTATTATTATTTTCTAAGTCTAAGGTTTAGCCTTTATTATTAAGGCCTAATACTATTAAAGCTAGAAGTATATATTACTTATAGTAAAAGGTTATTTAATATTAAGATTTTTAAAAGAATTCTATATATTTTTTATCTTATTCTAAGTAATAGTATTATACTAAAGTAAGAGTTCTTCCTTACTTTCCTTCTAATTATATAAGTTAATAAGGGTCTTTACCTAAGCTTAGATACTAAAGTAAACCTTATAAGTAAAAGTCTTTAGCTAATCCTTCTTATTAACTCTAAGGGCAGCTATTTTTTATTTAAACTTACTTAGTGTATTAAAAATATTCTTCTTATTAAATTAAAGGTTAGCCTTATTCTAATTAAATATAATAAGGGCATGCTTTCTAAGTATTTTGCCTAATATTTTTATAAAGTTTAAGAAGTCTATCTTCTTAGGCAGGGGTATTAACCTAGGATTCTTATTAGATATATTAGTAATATTAGACTTAATAGGACTTCTTATTATATTTAAGTTAATTAATCCTATATTAGGTAATACTACTTTAGGTATAATTAGTTTTTAAGGAGTTCTCTAATAATTTAAACTTATATAGCTAAGTTAGTATAAGTATATTCTAGGTGCTTTTAATATATAATAATTAGTAAGTAATATAAACTTTATAGTAAGAGTAACTAAAGCTAATAAAAGTTTATTTAATTATTTAATACTTAGCCTAGTAAATTTAGAAGTAAGACCCTAACTATATATACTATAACTAAGTAAAACACTAGTTAGTAAAAGGCTTCTTATTAGCGTGTAAAAAAGTCTAATAACTATAGTAATAAGTATAAAACTAATTTACTTTTTTAATACTAATTAATTAATATAGTTCTAGTAATAAGGTAGTAATATAACTTTCTTTAGCCTAGTATTTTTAAGCTAAAGTAAATAACTTATGTTTGCCTAGTAGAAATTATTTTTTTATATGTTTATATTAAGATTAATTAATTTTCTAATTTCTTCTAAGAAAAGCTTTACTATATAGTTAGTACTAGTAAGATAGTGTTTTCTGCTATAACTTATCTGCTTAGCTAAGGCCTCCCTTATATAAAATTCTACTAGTATTCTTTAGTAACTAGACTAGTTTATTAGCCTAGTTTTTGAATATAATTTTTTTTATAACTTCCTTTATATAATCCTTTATTAGCATATAAGTTATTTATTTATAGGATAAGTAGGCTTTTCCTATATTATAATTGTTTTTTATTTCCTTTATTTAATAGTTAATCCCTTAAATATATTATTTTATAGTAGCTAAGAAGTGCCTCTAATAATATTAAATTTTGTCTATAGTTTAGCCCCTAATTATATTATACTAAATAAAGGTTAAGGCAATATATAGCTTATTATTATAGCGGTTTATATATAAGGTTATAATAACTTAATTAGTTATATAAGATAATAATATAAAGATACCTATACTATTAGGATTATAGTCCCTAGATTAATTAGTATTATAAGGCTAAGTTAGATTATTATAACGTGGCTATACACACGTAGGTATTATAAGGTTATATATTAGACCCTATAGGGGTCTTTAGTTTCCTTTAATTTTAATTAAATATATATAACCTTCTAAGGAGGGTAATAAAGCTACCTTTTCTAGGTTAAATATATTTATAAAATCCGTATAATACTTAGGTAGCTTTTTTATAGGTATCTTACTACTTAGTTTTTTCTTAGGTATACTTAGGTCTTTAGGGTTTATTTCTTTTAAGAAGCTAGCGCTAAGTATTAGTATTATAAATAACTCTTTTATTTCTTTGTATAGTTACTTTATTAATATAATAACTTTAATATATTATTTTATAATAAGGAAAATGTACTCTTATATATACTATAATAATATATATAAATCTTTATTTCTAAACTAATTTATTCCTAAGAGAAGGTTTTCTAAAGTCTTAGCTATATAGTAGCTTATATAATAAATTATTTTATAACCTATACTATTAAATACTTTATAAAGTATATTAAGTATACTATAGTATTCTAGTAGTATATTTACTTATTTTATTAGTAAATTACTTCTTCTTACCTTTTTCTAATTTATTTTTATTAGTAACTTAAGATAAATAATAAAATAAGTAGTATTAGTATTAGCTAGCACTAACTTTACTATAACCTAGTAGTTTCCTAGCCTTAAGGATGCTTTAATATAAAATCTTATATTAGTTCCTAAAGCTAGGGCGCTTTCCTAGGCATAAGACTTTTTCTTCTTTATATTAGGTCTAGTAATATTTAGATAAGTTACTAGATTAAAGCAGTTACTTTTATATATAGTAGTAATATAGCTACTTTTCTTATAAATACTATAGTTAGGTTCTATATAATTTAGTCTTATATAGCCTTTCTTTTTATACTTATAATATATAGCCTCTTTTTCCTAGCTTTGCTATAAAGTACTTAGTTAGTTACTACTCTTTTCCTTTAAGTTTAGTAAAGTTTCTTTTTCTAAAGAGTTTACCTAAGTTTTTCTCTTATTATACCTAGAAGAATTATTATAATTACTTTTATTACTATTAGATTTATAATAGAAGATATATTTACTAATAAGTTTATACTAATCTACTGCTTATACACTACTAATTAGATATATTTTTAAGCTATAGTTAAGGCTTGTTTAAAAAAGGCTTATTTTATTTTTTATATTTAATTAAGAAAAGAGTTTAGTATAGGTTTATTCTTATTTTTTAAGGAATCTTTTAAAGTTAGTATAATTTGCTTATTTAAAGCTAATAAGCTTTAAT